>WHVE01000082.1:0-285005 GCA_015178995.1 Trichophaea hybrida
GGATTCTTGTCGGCAAATCTAAACCTTTGATTCGACCCAGTATACAACCTCTGCGGCAGTTTAAGCTTTCAACTATTTGTACACGTTCACGGTCTTTCAAGTGGATATCACTAGCTGAAGCAGCTGCAACCTTCAACATTCTGACATTGCCGTCAGTTGTCAGGCAGCATCTGCATGAGATCTGGGGCCATGATACAGTCAGTATGATATGGGGCTACGGAAATGAGTTCAAGGAAGACGTACCCTTACAACCTCACAATAAATTCTCTTTCTACACACTGGAATTTCATAACCCTCAGCAGATGAACTGGATCCTGCTCGACTGCAGCGTTGAGGGTACGCCAGATGGTGAGACCCACAGGCGGACACCGCAGGTGATATGGGTGCGCGTGGGCGAAAATACCGATGATGGACTCTGTGGGCACCACCCCACATTTCCCATTCTATACTTCACCTTTTCACCACCAACCAGGACCTCGCTGGTAAGTGGGATTATTGCCAGGACTGGTGGCCGGTTGTTGCAGCAGCACCCTCATTGTCTTTTATCCCTTCAAGCCTGGGTTGATGGACCATCACCGCTAGAGTTGGCCGTTGTTGTGGGTACACATTTCGAGTATCATTCAGGGCACCCTCAAGAAGTGGATGGGTTCGTCAGAGTGGTAAAGGAATCAACACCACATGTTATTGCCGTGGAGAAAATTGAAGGGCCGTGCCACTTGGTCCCAGAGATCCGGGCAGCGATAGGGAATGGTTCGGTATGGATTGTAAATAATCAAGTAGATTTGAACACGTACTGGGATATATATTAAGGCAAAACACATATGGACAAAAGGTTTGGAGCCACCTCTGCCATTTATCCAAACAAATGAAAGGAGTCTTATGCAGGGGTGCACTTGAAATCCAGCTGGTGTATATAGACAATATATTAGTATAATGAGATCTAGAGATGTCTATTTATACAAATCTCTCATGACGATGCTTGAAGTAGCAGCGATGAATTGACAGCATGATCTATGAAGAGAGTCAAATATGATCCCAATTGGCAGTAAGGGCTGGGTAGCATCAGGGAAGCACGCAGAGCAGAGTACGCGAAGGAGCAAGTGTGTGGACCTCCCAGGAAGTGGTAGGAATGCTGTGAGTGTTAGGGGTTTCCCCTTAGCATGCGTATGAAGTACATCAGGCTTAGTCTCCCAGGCTTGCCGTTATTCAAAGATGAATCAACGGTAAAGATCACACCCCTGAGGATGTCTACTGATGAGTTAGCAGACGGCTCAACATAGCCGGGTGAAATCCCCATAATAGTCTATGCTACAATACTACGTCTCAGCATAGGGAATAGCTACCCAGTGTGGAGACAGTACGCACACTCGATCAGACAGTAATCTTGGGGGTAAAAACCCATAGTACTGGCTACGGCATGGGACACACCAACCATACTGCCAAAGCAATGTAACTGCCAAAGCAGGGGTCTTCGGATCAGCTGTGCGTTACGAATCAGACCAGTGTTATCTTCGTTATCATGCTAATACTGGGACAAACCATACCCGTGCTTAGCTTCATGGATTTGGTTGGACAAGCGATATTATCTTAGTATGCGGGACTTTGCTATCTCTAGAGCTAGAATAAGCAAAGGAGATAAGCTAACTGCGCCCCGGTAGTTGACTCTACCTAAAAGATAAGTGCTTGGATCTAGACTGTCGAACCCCAGCTCTGCCGTGTTTACAACACGATAACTGATAGAGGGCACCCCCTACGGGGAACACGGATAAGACCCGATGACACTAGGTACGTGGCAATGTATGGGTTGGCAGCTCATTAAATCATTGATTACTATTCCACTCAATACGAAGAAAGATAACTAATACGAAGTAATGGTCTGATATGTATGTCAGCAACGTCATAACATGCAGGATAACCTTTGGGAACTCCTGGTGGGAGCTTACGCAACCACACGTTGTCAAACGGAACTCTCCACAACTAACTACCGAGATCGGCTCTGAAGCAACGATCGGATGTTATGTGAACACCCACTACGGTGGACTGAGTGTTATTGAGATAGTACTATACACACACATCATAGATTACAGAGAAGTACCGTCACCCCTTAGCAGGATGGTTTGACGCGGAAATACTCACCTATAAAAGACCACCTTAAACCTACGAGTTTAAACACAACGATTCAAGCAACAGTCGAACAAACCACAGTCAGAACACAACAGCGGAAAAACCACCTGAAATATTATTAAGTTAATTACCTTAAGAATATTCACCAATACATTTTATGTCTATTACAGACGATCAGAAGATTCTCTACGCTCGCATCTTGCACGCCCAAGCAAACACTCGAGCCAAATACGAACACCTAGCATGATACCTTGTTCGTAATAACCTTTGGGTAGAATACTACCATTATTTTCACACCGGTGAACTTCCTTCCCAAGTCGCTTTTGACGAGTCGTCGGAGGATTATCTCCAAGACAGTTACGACTTTTAAAAGGGCCATACTGCAATAGATGCCCGTGTTTATACATACAGTACAACGACGTAAACGCGTCACAATCGAACTCCATATTTTCAGTTGGATCGTTAAAATAAAAATACGCCTTTACCATAAGTCGGTACAACAATATCGATAAGTTACATCTAGCTGCAGTATCCCCCTAACAGTGAGATGCTCCTGTGCGATTGTGGAAAGTTCACAGGTACACCGGGAGCCGCCTGGAGTATGTCGGAGCATAGTAAAATGATACAGGAGGGTTTGGAAGCCTCCCAAGCCCGAAGGAGGATCGCGGAAGGTCGGTGCCAGGCCAGGGAGAAAATTGCATTTTCCTGATGAACTACTATCATGAGTTTGGAAAATTAAAAAGTCTAAGAGATGGCCATACAAATTAACAGGGGTTAGAATAAAGCCAATGAAGATATATTTCAAATATCACAACGACAAGGACAAGACAATGCTTTTTCACCTCAAATGGAATCATAACTCCATTTGAGCCTATGGTATTTAACTTTACCAAAGTGTTGATGAAAGTAGTATAGACAGTTCATGGAAATAAAAGCACAACCAGAGCTCATTTATTAGAGGATAACAAAAGCTTCAGAACGACATTGCTACAATGCAACTTGAAGGCCCATTCTTGTCAACATCCACATTGTGTTTCAACCTTCATAGGTACAGCATGTTCAATGACCATAATCGACAAAAATCTGTTTTTGCTGATATAGTCAGTAATCTTGCTGATGGTGTCACTATTGATTTAGTATAGAGGGAGTTTATACCAATATGTACCTGTCAGTGTATTGTTGTCTCTGGTTTCTATGATCTCTGTCTCATAAGTTCTCTCAATCTGCTCAATTACACTCAAATTGCTACTGCAAAGTGCTAGAATCTAGGTAGAAGAGGGTGTTGATATGTTGATACCAAAATGTAGTATACTAGAAGTGTACTGTCTATTCTCTAAGTGACATGATCTATGTATACACAGAGTTGAGCCACGCATATGACAACTGTACTAGTAGGATACAAGGGTATTTGGGGCGCGGTGACACAGGGCAAAGAGCGTCCGACTTTTTTCCCCCCATACAATGAGAAATGCCAAGATCCTCATCATTCACTCCACAACAAACATTTTTCTGAGAAAACTTCATAGAATCTTCTCTGATAACCTATTTTAACTCCCTGCTCTTTTGGAATTTCTCTTTATTTTTGTGGTGGAGGTGTTGAATTTCCGCATTTTATGGGTGCGCCCGACTTTTGGCACCTTCCGAGTACATCCTATACCTTTGCTCTCTTTTACCTCCACCAAAATGTACAGCTGCTTGCAAACATCGTTATCCGAAGCCAGGCAATAGCCCATTTTGGTGTTAGTGTGCCGCAACTTCCTGTCACTCCAAAAAAGTTATCATAACTGGTGGAGAAGGAGAAGGAGGGGAACACCAAAGCCTGGGCCCTGACAGAGTTCGAATTGGAGGAAAGAGTCAAGTGGATTGATAGAGCTGATCCAACTAAATTCAAGGTGGGCCTTAGAAAGAGAAAGTGGTGGAGACGGCAAAGTAACCACAAGTTTTAGAAGTTTCTTCTGTAGATCACAATTTGGATGAGCGGACAGTACTTGTTGCAGAATGGGGAATTTAAGAGAGAGCAAAAAAGTTCGACCGCTCTATGAAGGGTAAACAGCAGGTTAAGGCCAAGATTCAGGTACAACCTCAGAGAGCGAAGTATAATCGTGTAGGTACTGGATCTTGAACGTACTTAAGTAGTAGTAATGAAAGCGGGAGGCTGGCGGAAGGTCAAATTTGATCGGTGTAAAATGACTTTGGGAGTTGTCTGACTGGAATCACTCCGAGTCGGTGGCCAATGTCATAATCGTCCAATCCATCCAACAGTCGTCACAAACCAACACCAAAAACAAGCCCCAAGTCGCTGGTTTACACAATTGGCACTAGTCTTTCAATGCTTGTTCAAGTAGTCGGTGTGGTAGTCCGGCTTGAGGTAGTTTCTCGCCGTGCAATGACATGGTCATTCCGGCACCTTCGTCAGAAGGACTCTGAATGATGGAGCGACAGATTTCTCGAGCTATCAGGAAGCTTACATATACTATCTAGTACTTAGAAAGGGTTCAAATCCGTTGAGCAATTACAAAGCTTAATCTTTTAACGAAATATGGATGTAGACAAGTGAACACGGTACTGTGGATGTGGCATAGGATCGAGGAATGGATGGAAAGTATGGGGGAAAACTCTTGATATGGCCTCCAAAGGCAGAGCCATCCGCTCTCTACGGAAAATCTGCCAGAGAATTTCTTGTCTCGTAGCCATTCAAATGTTCTTCGATGATCGATCAATTGTGCTGATGGTGGTGACTTGTAAGGCGCGTAGCCACCCACAGCCCACCACAAGTCACCGGGAAGTCGACCAACCAACTCTTCTTGCCATCTCCCCCTTCTCTTCTCTTTCCTGCAACGCCAACCACCTTATCTTTCCTTCTTTATTCCTGCCACTAACCACCACACAGCTAACTTCCAAAATCATCATATTACAGCTTTTCGCTATGACGGCACTACCTCCATGGAGATCTGGGGGTATGTTTTCGGTTCCGTCGCTTTCGTAGGGTTCGCTAACGGTAGGAATAAGGCGGCAGCGGCTCATTCACCGCAGTCGACGCTCGACGAAGCTTCGGGCCCTCTAGGCCTGCTGGGAACTACTCTATGGTGAGCTATTCATGTCTTGGGTTTCACAGTTGTGCTAAAGTTTTCGGGCAATAGCAGTCTCCATCTCAGACGTCACCCGTATCTCAGTCAAATACCTCAAGAACAACATTTCCCGATCCGTTAAAACAGTATGTCGCCCGTACCTTCGAGGATGTATCACCCGAAGACAAGAAGGATGTGGAAGCCGAGCTTAAGAGGATTATCACCGATGCTTTTAACGAAAAGGTGGTTTGGTCGATTGATTGGGATAAGATGCCACTACCACAAACTATCCTGGCGAAGAAACGAGCAGCGCAAAAGCAAGATAGAACGTCCACGATCGCTTCAAGCGACATCGCATCTCCAACTACAAAATCGTTTGGAAAATTCAGCATCACTGATAAAAACGCAAGAAGTTAGTATATCTGTGCTCCCATTAGACTCGCCACGTGTGGGGCTGACGTTACGCCTCTTGCAGTGGAGACGAAGCCCCCTCCCCAAGTAAATATACAGACAGATTTGATAAAAAGGCTCGTCAACTAAGCCCATACTCTATTCCAATGGATAAGTTAAGTCAACGTGAAAAGGATAAACGTGCGAACCGGTTTGCCAAAGAGTTGAGGTCCCCTCAGTCAGTGACTCCACCTGAACGTTCTACATCTGCTATGGATATCGATGGTGATCAACCGCTCGTTGGGCGGTGTATGAGCCTTGAGAAACAGTACTTTCGATTAACATCTGCACCTGACCCTGATAATGTTCGACCACTCCATATCCTCGAACAGACTTTGGAACTACTAAAAAAGAAATGGAGAGAAGAACAAAACTATTCTTATATCTGCGATCAATTCAAATCTCTTCGACAGGATTTAACAGTACAGCATATCAAGAATGACTTCACAGTATTGGTTTACGAAATCCACGCGAGAATAGCATTGGAGAAAGTGAGTCTGTTTCGTGACGTTCATAATATTGCTTGCTAATGGTCACGTTAAAAGGGTGACTTGGGTGAGTATAATCAATGTCAGTCGCAACTGGCTACCCTTTACTCCGAGGGTTTTAAAGGACACGAGGAAGAGTTTAAGGCGTATCGTATCCTTTATCTTCTACACACATGCAACCGTGCCGACATGAACGAAGTGCTGGCAATCCTAACCCCTACAGACAAACAACATCCCTCTATCCAGCACGCTTTAGAGGTTCGGTCGGTTCTGGCCGCAGGCAACTATCACAAGTTTTTCAGACTTTATTTGGAAGCACCTAGTATGGGAGGTTACCTCATGGATTCGTTCGTTGCTCGGGAACGAATGGCGGCACTTGCATGTATTTGTAAAGCGTGAGTACCTCCACGTTACGATAGCTTGCTTCACTGCTGTTAACTTTGTTTGCTCGTGAATGTTCATGCTAATATTGCCTTTCATCAAGTTACCGTCCGGACATTGATATTAGATTTTTGACTGAAGAACTCGGGTTTGAAAGCGACACCGAGTGCGTCCAGTTCCTTTGCGATAACGGTGCTTCCGACCTTATCGAGCAAAAGACTGGAGATAAAGGTGTAACAAGTTCCATTCGATTTCAGACGACAAAAGCGGTGCAAATTTTCGAACAAGCCAAAAATAAAGCCTTCAAGAAGGTCGATATAAAAGGACAAATGTAATACCCCAAAAGAAATCCCGAAGGTCGGCCAGATACAAGCGAATCAGCCAATATACCCCCTGCAGATTATTGCTCTTTTACTCATTTCATGTTTATCTCCTCTAAACCCCTTTCAGTTTTGTTTCGTCCTGGTTTTCGGTGATAGCTGTCTACTGGAATCTGGAGTCCCACCAACTACCGAATGATAGACGGCTGTAACGCAAGTACTAACCTCTGTATATCACTCGGTCCGATATTCTCTTCCACTTCGATCGAAGTTTGCTTCTTAATAACCCAATTAGTCGGATGTCCATGACAGCGTTTGTGTGCATGTGTATTGCTCTGGACTACTAGGTTCAAAATGGTATTCCAGTCTGATCGTGTGGTTATGCATTTCGAGTTTCGATTCAATGCCTCGCAGCGACTGTACGTTTTGGCTTCAGGGACATCGGATTCTAAGTCTTCGAACTCTTAATTGCCTTCGCATCTTTATCTGCCCTCCACCTCTCCGTCCTTACAACCTACCTACTCTGCCCACCTGCAGAGGAATCATATCATCCAATTTAATAGTTTGTTCTCGTTCAACATCACTCCCTTCAATTTACAACACGCCGGCCAGCGAGCCCGCTAGTCAGCCAACCTGTCATCTGATAGTTATCGGTTATTATTCTCGTCGTTTTCGATATTATTTAGTCGTTCGGCAGAGACATTTGGTTTGGGATTCTGGGTAGAAAGAAAACACCTATGGAATGGATACGGAGTCTTGGGCGTTGTTTGTTTTTTGTTCTTGGACTACTGCAATGGAAAGCAATATCGGCGCTGCGAATCTTAGTTGCGGATGGTCATTGTTTGACATGTGCGGATTGTGTGGGAGGAGTTTATGTATCTCATTTTTTTCCTTCCTTCCTTGCGAGTCTTTGGGCGAGCAGAGTACATAGTCATAGTCGTTCTTGCTTTTAAGGCGTTCACAGTCGTAAAATAAAGTTATTATTTAGAAACCCGCTTCAGCCGGGCCCCTCAGACCAGAAAATAATCTGTGAACATGAGAAATTGCTTCGGATTTTCGTTCGCCCCATCAAAACCTTGTTTAAAACTTCCACACGCTCTTCAAGGAACAACCATGATTCTGTAAACTCCCCCCCTCACCTCCCACTTCCCCGCAACGTTGATATGGCTGTTGCACATGTCAATTTCAGCCGTTCGTGTGCTTCGAAACTCTGTCTTGGCAACAACAAACTTCTTTTTTCTTTCTTTCTCACTCAGCAAAAAAAAGTTATGGCACTCTGGAAGTATGAAGATCCTCCTCTTCCCCTCTCCTCCTCCTTATACAGCAAATCCCCTAATGAGATGATAGTTTCTACCGCTCCCTAACCCCACGAACGCGTGCCGTCATCGGCGGCGGTGTCATAGTTTATGCCCTTACCGGCCTGTTCCTGACGGATGTGGCCGAGAAGACATTTGGATTGTCGCCTACGGAGGAGGATAAGAAGAAGCTTGAGGCGCTGGTGCCGAAGGTTAGGACTGTTGAACGGGGTGGTGATGGGGGGCGGGAGTAAGGGTGGTGGTAGAGATTGATATCAAGATACATGTTGTTTCGTCCAATCATGGGGAGGTAGTCTGTAGACTAGGGGAAAGGTTGTATCGTAAAATCTGGGGAAGTATCTCACGTTCATGTTTCCAGGGAAAAAAAGCTTCTTATTGATATATGTCTATGTAATAAAGACTAGGAGGAGTTTCTTTTGAGTAGAGATTTCTCTTTCAGTCAGTTTTTTCTCTTGCACAGAGGTGGAACCCGTTACCACAAAAACCCGGCAAAAAACCGAAGAACCGGAACATGCTAAAACACAATTCAAGAAAGGAGAAAAGAAAAAGAGACCCAACCGAGAACACCCGTAACTGAGAGAGAAAAACTCCGCGTATGAATACACATTCTGGCCTCCTCCTATCCAAGCCATCATTCCATCATCCCAATCCGAATCATCTAGAAACCCAATATACAAGAAGTAGAAAAGTACAATGTTGTAAACCGCTTTGATAATCCCACATTTGCATTACAATTCGTTTCATCATTTGCTCATGACAAACGGAATTTACTCCTTCTTCTCTCCCTCAGAGCCGGGCTGCTGCTGCTGCTGCTGGTTGTCCTGGTTCTGCTGCTCGCTGCGGGCACGGTGCATCTTGTCGAAGAGAGTCAAAGATGCGGTCTGAAGAGCATCGGTCTGTTCCTTGAGGGACTCTGCGGTAATGCTAGAGTCGCCAGACTGGGCCTTGGCAACAATCTCACGGATGGCGGTAATCTTCTCCTTAATGCTGGAGGCCTCCTCCTTGTCAAGCTTGTCCTCGAACTCCTTCAGGGCCTTCTCGGTATCGTTTGCAACGGAGTCGGCACGGTTGGCAGTCTCGATGGCGGCCTTGCGTGCCTTGTCAGCCTCACCGAACTTCTCGGCATCATCAATCATGGACTGGATCTCAGAATCGCTGAGACCGGATCCGGAGGAAATGGTGATGGACTGGTCCTTGTTGGTGGCCTTGTCCTTGGCAGAGACATGGACAATGGAGTCGGCATCAATATCAAAGGTGACTTCAATCTGGGGGACACCACGGTGCGCTGGAGGGATACCGACAAGCTGGAAGTTACCGAGAAGCTTGTTGTCGCGGACGAGCTCACGCTCTCCCTGGTAAACCTTGATCTCGACAGCAGTCTGGAAATCGGCGGCAGTGGAGAAGACCTGAGACTTCTTTGTGGGGATGGTGGTGTTGCGGTTGATCAAACGAGTGAAAACACCACCAAGGGTCTCAATACCGAGAGAAAGGGGGGTGACATCGAGCAGCAAGACATCCATAACCTCTCCGGCCAAAACGGCTCCTTGAATGGCGGCACCAATGGCAACGGCCTCATCGGGGTTGACAGACTTGGCGGGATCGCGACCAAAGATGTTCTTGACAGTCTCGGTAACCTTAGGCATACGGGTCATACCACCGACAAGAATAACCTCCTGGATATCTTTGGCCTGGAGACTAGCATCCTTCAATGCCTTGCGGCAGGGCTCAATGGTCTTCTGGATGTAAGGATCGACCAAAGACTCAAACTGAGCACGAGTCATCTTCTGGTTGATGTGCTTGGGACCGGAAGCGTCGGCAGTGATGAAGGGAAGGTTGATGTCAGTTTGGAGAGCAGAGGACAACTCCATTTTGGCTTTCTCAGCAGCCTCACGAATACGCTGGATAGCCATACGGTCACCAGAGAGATCGATACCGCTATCCTTCTTGAACTGCTGCACCAAGTGACGGACGAGAGCGATGTCAAAGTCCTCGCCACCAAGATGAGTGTCACCGTTGGTGGACTTGACCTCGAAAACACCCTTCTGGATCTCCAAAATAGAGACATCGAAAGTACCACCACCCAAATCGAAAACAGCAACAACACGGTCCTGGTCCTTCTCAAGACCGTAGGCCAGGGCAGCAGCGGTAGGCTCGTTGACGACACGGAGAACGTTCAAGCCGGAAATCTGACCGGCATCCTTGGTGGCCTGACGCTGGGAGTCGTTGAAGTAGGCAGGGACGGTGACAACGGCGTTTTTGATGGGTTTGCCCAAGTAGGCCTCCGCAGTCTCCTTCATCTTGTTGAGGATAAAACCTCCAACCTGGGAAGGAGAGTACTTCTGGCCACGAGCCTCAACCCAAGCATCACCGTTGGTGTGCGGGACAATCTTGAACGGAACCTGCCCAATGTCCTTCTGAACCTCGGGGTCGGTGAATTTTCTACCAATCAAACGCTTTGTGGCAAACAAAGTGTTTTCAGGATTGACAACGGCTTGACGCTTCGCAGCAACACCAACCAACCGCTCGCCATCTTGAGTGAAAGCAACAACCGAAGGAGTTGTTCGTGAACCTGGTAGTATATATATCAGAATCAAGATTCTGTGCGAAAGAACAAATCTATCTTACCTTCGGCATTCTCAATCACACGGGGAGTCTTTCCCTCCATCACACATACTGCCGAATTGGTGGTACCCAAATCAATACCGATAACTGCACCTTGTACTTTTCCTTCTGTCGAGTTGTAACGTGCAAAGGCGGGCACTGCGGTTTGGACAGTATTGACTCTGGGGAGATATGAGCGGGGAAGTGCTCGTGGGAGCTATATTTGAGTTATATCAGTGTACCGTCATTGATGTGGTGACACGTTTTGCTGCAAGGAGAGACTGATAACTTACAGCACGGGCGATTCTGGGTACAATCATTGTGAAAAAAATTATGAGATGGAGGGCGCTAAGAGCGGGAGACTGATAATGTACAGCGAGAAGAAAAGAAAACGCGAGGGCTGCGAACGATTGATTGATTAACCTGCCTTGGAGAGTTGACCTCGGATGAAACAGAGGACGAGCAGAAAACAGGAGGAGAAAGGCGGGTGGTTAAGAGAAGTGTAAAATGGAGGAAGATTGGTTGGGTTGAACTGGAGTAGACGACGAGCTTAAGAGGAAGAGGAAGAGCACTAGAGAAAAATTTACTACGAAGGCCAAGACTTCACGCCAAAGCATCCGAAGAACCGTGTGGAAACTACCTGAGCACTCTATCTGCGCTACGAGCAAAATCGAAAATGCTAGAGTACATAAACCAGGGCGGCCAGGATGGAGAAGAAACGCCATGAGAAGTGGTGTCGAGTTTTGTGTATCTTCAGAATTTGGGTTACATTCCGTCAGCCCGGTGGTTTTGCTCTGCGCCAGATTTACTCCCCCATTGCTGCCAACAGTCGAGCTCTGGTAGGACAGGTAGGTAGCAACCCTTTTTCCACGGCATGGCAAACGGCTTGGTTGACTGGTGATGGAGGTAATGTTTCATCCTGCATCCATGCATTCTTTATCGGGCGACCAGCGGTGGTGGTGCAGTGGAGGTGGTGTGTGGTATTGATGGGTGTGTGTGGTGGTGCTTGCTGGTTGTGGTGCTGGTGCTATTCAGGGCTGGACACAGAAAAGACAAAAACGATCTCGCACAACCACAACCACACTTCCAACTTCTCCCAACCCATCGTCATCTCTCAAGCATCCTCGACCATACCAAGTGATCCCCGATCATGACCATTGATGATCCAGTGTATGTCGTTTAGCTTTCAGAGCATGTGTTGCCCTCTCGATATAAAGCTGTTGTAGCTGACTCGACCGCCCTTCGCATCACAGCCAGACGTCGCAGCTCCTCCTTAAGAAACAGCCCATATTCTACGATGCAAAAATACCGTTTAAGTGCGCTATCTCCGCTCCATACGATATCATTGTGTCTTCTTGGGTTGTGCGCTAAAGCCCTTGAAGGCATTGGCAGCTTCGGTCGTTGTTGTGTTCGCCAGCCCCAGATATCCTTTACTATCCTTCCAACAATCGAATATACTCGCTGAACACGGCAACCCGAAAACGTCGACTAGTCGCCACACTTCCTTTCAGTCCTCGATGTATCGGCGCACGTTATGGCTGGGTTTGTGCCGGAGGTGCTGATCGTGGTCATTTTGCATCAATTCGAGTGCGAAACTCTGAGGAGGATGAATCGTCCAATCTATTAGACTCCAGCAACGATGCGATGGCGCTTGATGGCGATGAGGGTGTTATTGATGGTAGCACTGGAGGGAGTTCTTGTGTGAACGTGAAGGAGCTCGGAGGCTACATAGTGAATTCAGTTACACTGCACCGGTCACCATCTTCAACCAGTGAGGATGATGTCCTTGCTATTTTGACGTATGCCATATGTCGTCTTAATATTATCAATATTAACAACTGCATCAGGAATAACGATAAGACGGTTCGGGTTTTTCATCTAGCTGAGAACCGAGTTGTAACGACCCTCCATGTCGATGTTTCAACCAACCATGCCTCTATCTCCCCTGATGGTCAACACCTGGTGGTTGTCGGCGACTCTCCTAAAGTTTACTTCTATCACCCTGCATCTTCTGGTTCCTGCAGCATATCACCTGGAACCGGCATTGGCGAAGCTGGTTGCGGCTCATGGATATTGTCGTCACATCCTCCGCTCAGGGCAGGTACAGAGACCGATGCCTTGATGTCTACCAGCTTTTCATCCTCATCGCTCCACTGCGCAGTTGCTTCTCAAGCTGGTATTATCACCATCTTCGACACGAGATATCTATCTTGCGATGATGGCTGCTCTCCGCTAGTCAAGGTCATTGCTTCATCTCGCGCTTTCACAGAACCAGGCGCCGTGCGCAGCGTGCAGTTCTCACCGGCACCCTGGGACCTACTGGTCTGGGCTGAGCACTGTGGAAGGGTCTGTATTGCCGATGCGAGAAGTAATTTCACTCGGAGACAGGTGGTGGATGTGCTCGCCGAGAAAGAAGATTTAGTCGAAGCGGAGGTTGAAGAAATCCAAGATTCTCCCTCTGCCTGGGATATCTCGCAAAGTCTACTCGGAAGTCCCACCAGCAATCGGCGGTATTTTCGAGGAGACGAGGAGAATGGCGAAGATGTTACAGTATCAGATGTAGAGAGAGGTGCTTCGATTAATGAACTAGCAGACCTGGTCTATGAAAATTCAAGTGAATGGCTTGCCGCAAGGGTAAGAAGTTTGACACCGGGCTCATACTTTCCCTCCCACCCCGAGTTAGTGTCAGACCCTCCCTCCCAGATTCTTCGCTCTGCGGGTTCTGGGTTACCGGGTTCGACTCCATCCCTTCTCCGGGACTACAGAGAGAGGCAAATTGAACGGGAGAGGGCCAGACAGCGAATACATGATCCACCAAGGCGGAGAAATTCAATTCACCCATCATACACCGATCACTGGACTCCTACGTCAAGCAACTCATCGACTGCAACTGGTCCCACCTCAACCGCCACCGCTTCCAGCGAAAGGGAGCGAAGTAGGCTCTCTAGAGGCTCCACTGCAGCTCCTTCGTTGAGGCCCCTAGAGCAGATTACAACTCTCATAGCTGATCAACGTCGAAGACAGAGAAGAAGTGGACGATTTGATGCGTCGTTTTCATACTCATATGCCAGTGACGGCGTAGATATCACGGGATGCACTTTAGATCCCGATGGAAAAAAGCTGTAAGCGAACATTACCTCCAACTTGGTCCCTAGCGATTCTAACAATGCCTACAGGTACGTCGCTACCGACAGTGGGGTGGTTGAATACGAAATTGATATACACGGGAGAAAAGTGTTCCCAAGTATATGTCCTCGATAATGGACATTGCCATTTCTGATGAAATATGCTATATCCACTCGCTAGTTGTATGATGTTACGTTTTGAGATTGTTATAGTGTGTTTTTGTATGTTTGCATCAGCTGTAAGGTGTTTTGTTATCATGATGGCCGATTGTTATGGGAATTTGTTATGTGTATGTGCTTTCGCTGTTCGTTAGGCGCACATTTAGGTTGGGTTTTTGCTCGAGTGCTTGGTGGTATTTTCCTTGTCTTAGTTGGGCGTTGATGTGGCACTGTTGAGTCTTTGTTGTCAATTTGCGTATCCTTCCTTCCTCTTTTACATTCAAGATGCAGTGATTGGTGAAGCCGTGCGGCTCACATCCCCCCGTGTTTCCATACCCCGCATCCATCCCACCATCTGCACCTGTAATGTCTGTCGAACCGCATGAATAAATTCCTGTCCGCGTTATCAGCAACCAACCACCGCCGCAGTCGCGCAATCCCCCCATTGCTCGCTACCCGAAGTACCTTACCATTCACCTTTATCCGCGCCTACAGCGCCGCCATGATGAGCGAAGCACCCTCCTCCGAAGATGGCCGCGACCTCATCTTTCTACGCTCCCTAAATCTGTACCCCACCCTCCTCCACCTGTAGCTCTTCCACTGATGACAGAAGCAAAGCAACAACAGGGGTTGATTCCTGGAAGCGTCCAAAACCACAGCCAATCCTTCTCTCGCTCTGGCTCAAGACCTCGGTCGCCCTAGCAGGCTCGACGGACCACCTTCCTTACTCAATCCACTACGGCACCGTGTGCAAATCCGTCTCCAAGCTTGTCGAAAACGGTGCGTTCAAGAGTTTGGAGCATCTAGCGAAGGATGTGGCGCATTTGGCTTTGGGGCAGGAGTTACGCGGTGAATGGGTGAAGGTTTCTATCGAGAAGCCACGCGCTCTGTTGAGGGCAGATGCGGCGGGGATCTCGATCGTTCGGAGAAGGGACGGTGAGGTGGTGAAGAAGGAGGGGGAGGATAGAGTCTTTGTTAAAGACCTGAGGCTGGTCACAATCATTGGTGTCAATCCGTGGGAGCGGGAAGAGAGGCAGAATGTCATTATCAATCTGATGCTGCACAAACCCACCCAGGATGATGGGGGAGCCAGAGGCTTCGATAAGGGTTATGATTTTAGGGCCATTACGAATACGGTTTCGGAATATGTCGAGAAGAGCGATTATAAGACGGTGGAGGCATTCGTGACGGCGCTGGCAAGGGAGGCATGCGTGACTTGCGGCGTCTCCAAGGTTACTGTCAGGGCGGAGAAGCCAAGTGCGTTGACGTTTGCGAAGGCGGCTGGAGTCGAGATCACGAGGGAGCGCAGCTTTTTTGAGTTGGAGCAAGCAGAGCCGGGGAAGGAGGGGATGCATGATGTGTTTATTGCTCTAGGTAGCAATCTGGGGGATCGGTATAAGAACATTAATGATGCAGTGGCGGAGATGGAAAGGCGAGGACTCAAGGTCAAGAAGACAAGCAGTCTTTACCAGAGTGCGCCGATGTACGTCACGGACCAACCAACTTTCTTAAATGGTGTTTGTCAGGTATTTGTTTCTTCCCACTTCCTCGAGATGTCTATTAACGAAGATAGGTTGAAACCACCTTCTCCCCCGAAGACCTCTTAAAGGAGCTCAAATCCGTCGAAGATGCCTTGGGTAGGGTTAAGACCATTGTCAACGGTCCTCGTACAGTGGATCTCGATATCCTCCTATACGACACCCTCACAATGTCCACCCCAACACTAACAATTCCCCACCTCTCCATGCTCGAGCGCGAATTCGTTCTCCGCCCCCTCTGCGACATTGCACCAAACCGTGCACACCCCCATACTTCAACAGCATTCAAGCACCACCTCGCCGCTATTCCAGCTTCCCCCCCCGGAACACCCCCACTACGCACATACGTCAAAATTTCACCCACCACACCACCACTAGATCCGAGTAATCCAACCAGAGACACCGTCATCATGGCGGTACTGAATCTAACCCCGGATTCTTTCTCCGACGGCGGGAAATACAACCACAACAACCTCTTGGAAACCGTGCGTTCCTTCGTTGAGGCCGGCGCCAGCATCATCGATATCGGCGGACAGAGCACTCGCCCAGGGGCCCAAGATGTAGGTGAGGAAGAGGAGCTTCGCCGCGTGATACCAGCCATTGAGGCTATCCGCGCAGCTGATATCGACATTCCCATCTCCGTTGATACCTACCGGGCCTCTGTAGCCCGCAAGAGCATAGCGGCAGGTGCAAACATCATCAACGATATCTCAGCTGGCCTGCTGGACTCAGACATGCTCTCCACCGTCGCGGAGCTCAACGTTCCCATCGTTCTCATGCACACGCGCGGCACACCGGAGACGATGAACTCGTTGACGTCGTACCACGATCTCATCAACGATATCAAGGCGGAACTTGGCTCGCGTGTCAAAGCCGCTGAGGAGGCGGGGATCAGGAAGTGGAATATCCTACTCGATCCTGGGCTGGGATTTGCAAAGACTATGGAACAGAATCTGGAGATTATCAGACGCCTGAGCGAGATGAGGGGTGGAGGGTTGCCGTGGGTGCTGGGTCCAAGTAGGAAGCGGTTTGTGGGCACGGTTACGGGGGTGGCTGCGGCGGGGGAGAGACTATGGGGTACTGCGGGTGCTGTCGCCGCGTGCGTGGCTGGAGGCGCAGATGTGGTCAGGGTACATGATGTTGCGGAAATGAAGAAGGTTGTGGATATGGCAGTGGCGATTTGGAGGGGTTAGTTTTTTGTGCAGCAGCAAAATAAGTTTAGAAAAGGTGGGCGTTTTCGACATAGGAAATGGATCAAAAAAATAGAAATGGGGGATTAGGTGTATGGGCGTTGGCTCTGGTTCAACATAGGGTTCTTCGGGGGGGTTATGTACTTACTGTACTATGCGTTTACGGCGAAATTGTGTCCCATATCTGACGCCCATACTCAGGCTCCTTAAAGCTAGTTTTGGGGCGCATTCCAACCTTGGCACTCGTGAACATGACCCCATCCTAATCCCATCATAGGGAGCATCTCGCTGCACTTCACAAAACAGTTATCACCATATCGCGCCCAGAACGCCCCGCTCACCCCATGCGTATTCTGGCTCGGAAGACTGCAGGAACGAGGCGAATGCGACCACCCCTTTTACTAAGACCACTCACTCTTGGTGATTGTACCTGTAAAGTCGTGAAACCGCGGGGAAGGTGCTATCAAGAGCGATTTGACGTGGAGACTGCCGTCCCTCCACAACCTCCACCATCCGTGCTAACGGCAAGCCACCGAAACTATTAAAAAGCTAGCTGAAAAGCCAAAAACAAAAGAAGATATCGACATCGACAGGACTCGAACCTGCGCGGGCGAACCCAAGAGATTTCTAATCTCTCTCCTTAACCACTCGGACACAATGCCTTGACATGAATTGTGTAGCTGTGATTTATATTGATTACTTTTTTTTAGAGCTATATCAATGAGCAGGAGCTGGCCGCACCGACAGACCAATTTTCTGCACTGTAGCGATATCTCGTTTCGTGCGGTCAGGATATCCATAAGGGTCTGTGTTGATGCGAGGAATCGTGTGGACGAGGTGAAGTTTGCTCTGAGTGAACCGATAATACCCCACGGTAGTAAACATACATTTTTTCTAGGTATATAGCCGACAGAACAAACCCAAGCCGGGTGTGATAGCACTGGAGATTAACTGAAATCCAGAAGAGGGTCGATGAAAATTGGCGTTGCTGAAGTGCAGTGTAGTTACGCCAGCAGACAAAGACGAACCACCGGAAAAGAGATCTAGCATAGCTATTTTCTTTGTAGCTCGATTGTACTCTTCTTTGCCGTCTTTAATAAGAGTTGTACAATTCGTGGATATTCGAAGCACCCTGGTATATCAAAGTATTCCAGAAATTTTGCAGTTGCTTCCTCGTGAGATGTGCCTGCGAACATCTGCCCCTCATAACTCGCAATGATTCTTTCCCCGACCTGCCTCTCGGTTAGAAGCTCTTCTAGGGTATGTTTACCGATCATGGGATCTGTCCCTTCATCCTCTCTTGTCGGTTTTTTACTCTTGTACTAGTTGACAAGAGCATCGATATCGTTTGTTATACCACTGGACCACTAGTTC
Organism: Trichophaea hybrida; assembly: GCA_015178995.1. NCBI lineage: Eukaryota > Fungi > Ascomycota > Pezizomycetes > Pezizales > Pyronemataceae > Trichophaea > Trichophaea hybrida. The sequence goes on from WHVE01000082.1 coordinate 18,135, forward strand.
TCATACGGGGAGAACCACGGCTTGTGCGGATTGCTCGTGCGGAAGGGTCCGGAAGCCAGTATTGGTAGAAACCGGCGCCCGTCAGGACTATTCATCTCATTATTCACCCAAGACGTTGTGCCGCGGTGAAGCACATCAGTACATAGTAGAGTAGGCCTTTGTGCCTTATTTGCGCCATAGACCAGGCGGGTGAGGTAACAGCCCTTATTTGACTTGATTGGAAATTTGGGAGATAGGTACTGATTCCTCTTCATACTCCATCAAGGCGGCCAGGGCGGTACTTACATCCTCCCCACTGTCGACTAGGGGAACTCGCTTTGTTCGTTCAGCTGTTTGCGTACGTTTTGTTGTTTCGTAGGATCCGGATTCTCTCTTGCATGTTGTGGGCGAAGTTAGCTGTTGTATTATCAATGTGGTAGCATTCCCGAAACACCTAGTAGTATTCCTAGTAGAAGAAAAGGTGGTGTTGACATTGTTGGTAAGAAGAGAAGAGGAAGTGGTTTATATGTTGGTGGGGTTACATCGTTGGCGGCCAAATTATAGAGGAAAGGCGAGTTGTCGGCGAAGCTGGAGGCAGAACAGTGACTAGTTACTTAGGCCTCCCTTTCCTTCTTCAAACTTCTTAACTCTCATTCTACCTCCAATACCGAGACCCAATTCTACTATCTGCCTAGGATTACAGGACTTTTTGCTACAAACGACCCTCCTATTAAAAACTTAGAGCTTTCTTTCTACCGACCTACCCTTCCGTCGAGAGACGGCAGTTATCTACAAACACAGGTACACTTAATCTTAACACACTCGCTCTTCGACTACTAATTTTGCAGTAGTACACTCAATTCCACATGCGGGAATAGCTATATGTTGCAGTGGGTATGACTTGGTTTCTGTCCTCAGAAGCCCCTTTGCTTGCTGCTATTCAGCGTACACGCACTTCTTATTGATATGATGTCTTCATGCAATAGAGGCTTACTTATCGTCAAGAAAGGAGCCCGCGCTCAGTGTTCTTAAGGGATTTTCAAAGCCACCCTTAGCGTAAACCGGCCCGGTCACAGACCGGACTGACCGCTTGGGAACACTGCCCGCGCCCTCCTCTTTACAGGCGCGAGTGCTGTCGTTTCAACAGGACTCTGCCCCCCCCCCCCGACTCGCCGCTGCAATAGTGTGGCACCTGAAAGGACCCTCTCAGCAGGGTTATTTTTGGCTCTATCTACAGCGCCGTGTTGTGGTTAGCCATATTCTTCGGCCGTAGATTGGTGCTTCCAAAGGTCCAGAAGTTCTTTGCGAAGGGGCGTAAGAATTATTTAGCAGGCGTTTGTGCGAGTGAGCTTGACGGTCTTCAGTGGTCACGGTACTTCCGACCAAATAGTTTTCCTTGAAGCTCAGATAGCCAAAGGTAACCATCTTCGTCAGCTCATGGGTACCCTCCGCGGATCCGGCGGGATGCCGTTGCGTTCGTTGATATCTAGTATTGTCCTCTCTGTAGTGTAGTAATAATATGTTAATGGCTATAGTTTGTGACCGAAGTTTCCTCTAATTCTGGCTATTCTTTGCCACTTGGACAGTCCACACGGGTCCTGGGTGGAAACTATCTGGTGTCACTTGCTCTTCTATATTTATTCAGCTGTAAAATAACAATTTAGGTTTAAAATTACGTCTATCAGCTTCCATGGTGAAATGGTATCATACTTGCCTTCCAAGCAAGTGGCTCGGGTTCGATTCCCGATGGATGCATCGTTATTCCCTTTTGCTTTCTGTTACTCGGCTTAGGGTTTTGCCCTAAAGACCACTTCATTGGGAAGTTCTGGAGTGAATTATTGACCATGTCAGAGTGGCAGGAGGCTAGTCATGAGGTAATATCAAATGGGGGTAAGGAGACAGGAAGCACACGACTTGGATCCAAGAGGGTCAAGGGGACACCCAAGGCTCACACTGGAGATGTGTGGTGGAAAAGGGTAGATTATGTCATGGCCGCAAGCGGCCGAATACATTATGATTCAAACAAACAAATGAGGTAATATCAGTTCATACTTTTGCAAAAGATTTTGCATATGGGAAGTACGAGAAGCGGGTAGATGTTAGGCTTGTTGTCACCACATTTCAATAACACCTTGTCTCCGCCCACCACTGTATCAATAAACGACAGGACCAAAGGGCCCCAGAACTTTAGCTACAAGCCTTCTCTCAATCTCCCTGCGTCTGCAAACAAGGACCAGATCTTGACTCCGCTGTTTGAACCGATAAACGAATATTCAATAGCTGGCTTTCAAGCTTCGATGAGAAGCCCGTTCATCGTTGTACTTACGATGCGGTCTTCTTTCCGTAACATTAACAACGTCTTCGCCACGGGCGGGGACTACGAAGCGGCGTTAATGTAGACAAGGCCTCGGGGGTCTCATGTACTGTCTAAAGTAGCGGACTCATCTCCCAGACTCTGGGAGCAATTGGTTTCAGGATGGCATGACGCAATCGAAAGCTGCATTGTTTCGGATGTTGTGGGGATTCCTGAGGCATTACATCTCGGTTTGGCGGCACGAAGCGAAATTACCAACCATGCGGATCCTGGAACAGAACCGTTGGGAGCTGTGTGCCTGACATCTCGGTTCCTACGGATGTCAGCTTGTAATTGCATGTGAACCCCTCCCCCGCGTGTGGTCATTGATGGTCATCCATGGGGCCCTAAACTTATCGCATCTCGCCTCCCTGGATGACTCAAGAAGCGGGAAAACGGCTCCAACATTGCCTCGACCGGGCCGCCCTGGGTCTCCCCCGGTTCATGACTGGCCTGGTCAGCTCTGGTCAAGTCCGATCGGTTGGACTTTGAACTGATAAGCCGAGCTCGGTTGCAATGTTTACCGATCTAAATATATCTCCACGAAATATATCTCCATGCTTCTGCAATATTCTCTGCTGCACGAAGAATGTGTCTCTTATATTGATTCCCTGGCCCTTGATACGTGTCAGGCATTTGTATATATCTGCGGGTATTCACAACTATCACCGATATTTGTAGATATTTACAGATACCGCGGAAATCCTGATACCCGCCAAAGTTTAAGGAACCGCCAGGCATTTATAGGACTTGGCGGATTTGCAGACTGTCCAGGATATGGGCCAGTCTGGAACCCTGGCTGCCATAGTTGTCTGCAGGCCGCTAGACGGTCCGCTGGCCGTAGACTATGATCTGGGACAGGCGGTTAAGATATCTGTCAGCCTCAATGATAAACGAACGTCAGGTAAGTTCTTTGGTGGACAGTTGAAGGCTGGGCTAATCAGGATCTTGAGGACACTGTTACTAAGCCCTCTGGCACCAAGCCATATTGACACTGCTTGACGAATTCCACAAGATTCACAGAATGAAGACTATGATAGTGGTCAGCGGAATGTTTAGCGGAAGCTTTAGCAGAAGCCTATACCTTACACTCGCCGAAGATATCCTCCGCACAGAAGAGTCTTTCCCCTTCATGGTTTGGTTAAGCTCAAGTCAAATTCAAACCACATGCTCTCAGCTTAGTGCCAAAAGATCGAGTCATTCACAATGACTTTAGATAACGAAGGCAGTGATAGGCACTATGTGGAATCTTGGACGGTGGTGTTTGCGAAGGGTATATTGGAAGTAGGTATAAGGGGCTGATGGGGGCGGCGTCGTGGACGGCGTGGTAGACGGCGTGTAGTGGGGGAAGGAACATTGTGAAAGAGGAATGCAATTTCCAGTACGCTGTTGATATATTCTTCACAAACAAGAGACCGCTCCCCCGCGATTATCGATTTTTTCTTCAATGGTTGCGTAAAACGCCACGGAAAAGCCAAATCGTGCCGCAGGAATCAGAATGATGCACAGTCGCCGGAATAGGAATTTGGGTGTGTGAGTGTAAGAATATCCTTCTTTTCGAGTGATAATGCTTGAGGAGATAATATTTTCTTCCTGAGAGCTGTTTGATCACTTCTATTGTTTCAAGGGTTGGCATTACGTACGTGGGATAGAGTAGAGACTGCATCTTCGATCACAGCAATATAGGATCAAAATCCTCAACTAGAGAGGCATAACTAGCTGGTGACGCGAAATGGGTAAATTGCTTTACACGAAGGACCGTACATGGGTGGGGGTTTCAAAGAAATCCCTTGGACTTTCGGTGGGGTTTAACAAGCCTCCCACTCTCTTAAGTCCGATAGATACTTCCTACATGTATAAGGCGAAAGGCTGAAGCGAAATTGTGCAGATACGCCATCAAAATAAGGTCCACAAATCAGGGGCCGGAATCTTTTTCCGGGAAACTGGATTCGGGTTCGGGGACGTCAAAATCATCTTCTCCCCTCTCTCGCAGTTCTCCGATGCTCGATATGATGGCTGCTCGATGCACATACCCCGATCGAAAGATGTCAGAAAACGGCACGAGAGCGGGCTGGGAGTTCCTGTAGTCTGGATAGTGTCGTTTCAGGATTTTGTAAATCTCTTCGTCGGGATCGATGAAATTAGTATGGGCCCGTTGGGACAAATTTTTGTAAAACTCGCTGAAGTGAAAATACGCCGAGATGGTGATCCGCATGGGTCACATCACATCAATGCTATGGACTCGGCAATCACCGGCGGGGGCAAAGATGGAGAGTCCTGGACAAGCGTTTGGCCATCTAAACACACCGAAGCCGTGGGATGGATGAAGCCAATTTGCCTCCGGAATCGCACCGTACTCCTTAGAGTGAGTATCCTTATGCCGTAGTGTTTATGGTACCCCCAACTTGGTATTTTTTTGCCAAAACGCTTCCTTGCAGTCATTGATTGGACCGTCTCTTGTACCCACGAGCACGCATCAACGTCCTACATGCTCGGAATGTTGCACTTCCTATTCCAGATTCTTATTAATCGAGTTAGCCAATCAAGAACTTAGAATTGCTCAGCTTGACGTCAACCCAACCAATGAGGGCTTACAGGGCTCAAAACTTCTTTAGAGAGTAACGGGTAACATAGATGGCCTTGCTGTCCGATTAAGCTCCTCTAGCACATCGATTTCGCACGTGGAGGTGGTTCCCAAGCTTTCTGCCCGTGGCCGGATCCTGAGTTCTTCAACATTTCGTGGGCGTAATTCATGCAAAAGCCCATTCCTTTGCAGGCCGCATGCATACTCTATGTGGACGCCCGATCCCAAGGCCGCGAACTACTGCAGCGCTTAGTACGAGGTATTAAGTACCGGTATACATAAGCTGGATAGGGGAGGAGCAAAACCACCATAAGATGCGAGTGGTACTTGTAATCGAAAAAATACTGTCAAGTGCTCCCAGATTCTGCAAGCGTCAATATCCAGAATAGCTGGCGATGCTTCTGAGGTCTTTTGTGTAAGGGTGGAGTGAAGAATGGCCTAACATAAATATAGACTTTCTTTTTCTGTGACGCCGTGCACAGAAGGTTGTCATGGGATTATCTTTGTGGACGCAATAGTCACTGGGATTTTTTCAGTAGACACGAGAACAGTCTGATGTCAAACTAGAAGGGCGTCTTTGACAGTGGAAGGAAGGGGTTACCACTTCCAAAAGCTTCACAGTGCGGGTGATCCATCATGATGTGTGCCAAGACAAATGTCAGACCCTGAAGCTAAAGCTAAGAGCAACCCCACGCAGCTTCGTGTTCAACCTTTGGATTGCGGGGCCAACTAACACAAACCAACAAACTCTTCTCTCGAATCTTGAATTATGGCGAACGCTCAGAAACGAATCTCGCGCGTATGTTATTACTTATTTTGGCAGGACGGTGGAGTTGATGACGGAACAGGAATACGCAGAGATCCAGTCGAACCCGCTTGAGGGCGTCAGCATCCAGCCCATAGACAGCAACATGTTCAAATGGAACATCGAGCTTATGGGTCCCAAGGAATCGCCATATGCGGTTTGTTTCTCCTGCCGCAGGACGGTCCGATGCGTTGCTGATAAGGCTATGATATAGGGCGGAACCTTCAAGCTGCTCTTGACACTACCCGATAATTATCCTTTCAAACCTCCAATCCTATCGTTTCAGACCAAGATCTACCACCCGAATGTCTCGAATGACGACAAGGGAAGCATGTGTCTTGGGATCCTCCGCAGCGATGCGTGGAAGCCGAGCTGCAAGATCAACGCGGTGCTGGAGATGGCTAGAGGACTGCTACTCGAACCGAATCCGTATGTATATATCGCAGATACTATAAGCTCGAGACTTAGAATCCGGAAACTGATAATACGTTGCGTGCGATTTATAATAGGGACGATGCCGTTGAGAATTCCATCGCCGATGAATACAAGAACAGGAAGGCTAGCTTCGAGAAGACAGCGAAGGAGTGGACTAAGCAGTATGCTAAATAGAGCTGCAAGGAGGGTTCTGAGATGAAGGCTTCTGGGCATTCGTATTGGTGTAAGTTTGCTGCATATCCGTTGAAATTCGTTCCGTCCACTTTGTGTGACGTAAGACGGGATGAGGTTATTCCCGCAAGATGTTTCACCTCTTTTTGCCGAACTCTCGGTTGTTGGGGTTGGCCTCCATCATCCATCATGTTAGCGATGCACGAATAGTTTGAAAAAAGACTGGCATCCACACTCGGTGACAGGGGGAGATGACAGGGGTAAAAAGTGGCGTCGAGTGAGATAATATGTTTTGTTCACATTTCGAGAGGGAGCAGCAAAAAAAACCCAGGGTTAGGGTTATTGGTAGCGTCATCTTAGAGTCTACCTCATCAGTTGATACCTCCATCTGCACTACTTCAAGATTAAAAGGGAGTGCATATAATTGTTCTCCATTAAGCACACCATAGATTTACGGCAATTCTTTTGTGTTGCGGCTGCGTTGGTGAGGTTGGGATGGGAGTTGTTGAGAGGTAAGTTCCGCTGTAGAGTCATACGAAAATTTTGGCACGACATGAAGTTTGGGTCTTCACCGAAACCAACTTGCTGTAATGAATATTGGCCCAAATAAGTATTGGGTGAAGTACGGTGCCTGATTGTTTGGGGTGTGATTTGCATTTTTTTATTCTTTAACCGCTTGTACTCTCACAGACGTCAGAAAGTCAAAGTTTACTTCAGATAATTCGTCAGTAATTACCGTTTATTGAATGTAATGCATGATTTTTCGTGAAACTCTCGGAGGAAAATCCAGATATAATTGATGTGGGTTCTGTGGGGGGTTCGTGATATAAAGGGATGGAAAGCGTGGCGTTACCTCTGATATCTCGACGCGGTGGAAAGACCTCCGCATTTTGTGTACAATTATGCATGCTCCGACGGCTGCGGTTAGATTCTCGAACCCCCAAGAAGAACGGGTTTGACCAAAATCTCATCCGGGGTGCCATTGATACTGCTACTGCATGGAATGTCAAGCCGTGTTAGAAGGGGGCCAAAACCGGCAAACCTCGTCTCCTTCCTCCAAAGAGATGCGGATATGTCTTTCCCATTTTTACTTCCTGCAATGCGCAGCTGGGTGACATCGGGGTTCCACAACCAACCAACGAACGCAGGGGAAAATAGAAATGTACCTACATCTGCGGCAGCAACGTGCATCTTTTGGAAACTTTATTTATTTACAGCTTTGAGGTCCACGAAATGTCTCGCGTCTGTATCACCAACGGCTTCCAGCACAAGTTCGAAATGTACACAACAGATACGGTATGCCATCCACATCTTCATGACGCCGATGGTTACAAGACCAGTTCCAACTGTGTTCCTTCTCACATAGAAAATTCCCAATATCAACGCGGAGCCTGAAGTCTAACCACTTGGACTTAGCAGCTCGATGAAATTAATCAAGCCTGCGCCAGGGGAGCAATCACACGTTCCAACTGGGATTATTTTCCCTGCTTTCCCAGCATATTGAGTAAGTCCCAGTGGAGTGGCTCTCGATTTTCTCATTTCTCGCAGATAATTTCTTATCGTTACTTGTTTACCGACTACTGTAGTTAGTAAATAATTTAATGCGGCACTACTGCTGGTGCGCAGGAGGTGCTTTGACTTTCATTCGTGCCCCATTTGGAATTCCAGAAATTCTTGCTCCTCCTGTCTTGTCTTGTCATCTTGTCTGCTATTGGGTTGGCGGCGCGGATACGGTCGTCTAAGAGTCTGGTGGTCGGCCTTTCTTTACAGTTGCTGCCTGTGCATTCGAGTCTGCCCTGCTGCGCTGCTCTTGTTCACTTCTCGCCCTCCATTTGTTGCTGTTGCGTGTGTTCTTCCTGCCCACCAAGTACCAGGCACCACCGTTGTTTTCTTGCTTTAGGTGCTTACTCTTGCCTACTGTGCATAGAGTACATTGCTTTTAGCACATTCCTATTTTACTTGCTTCTGCACTGCATTCAACATCTACAGTACGTGCTGGTACTTTTACTTACTGACTGCTCTACTTCCTACAACCTCTCGTTCCCGATGCTGCAGTATCTTTAGATCTTACAGCTCCCCTCTGATCCGCTGGAGGATTACGGTATTACCGAGAAACAAACTCTCCACCGACCGGCTGGCTGCCGCAACATTGATGCATTGCAGATTATTGCAATTATAGCACATTGAACATTCCAACTTTACTGTCAACTCCTGCTGCTACTATAATTCACGAACTCAACCCCCTCCATACCGCCAGCTGTCCTAGAAACCCCGCCCGGGCATGATAAGGGCCCTCTAATATATTCTACCCGCTCGGATTTGTCGTTGTCTTGATTTGTTCAGGAGAACCAACAGCTCAATCCCGACATACCAACAACAGCTACTAATACTACTATTACTACTACTACTACTACTACTACTACTACTACTACTACTACTACTACTCTCTTTCTCAACCTGCTTGCTACTGCACCCTTCTCTGCCGTTCTAATTTCTGCACGCTGCTCTTTCCCTTCAACTACCCATTTGTTGGGTGCGTCACCCTGGCGGCGTTTCCGTCTCTTGAGCACAATACTTTCCCGCCGCCGAGACTGGAGTATCTCGGGTTTGAACCACCATGACGACTACTCCCAGTGTAGAACCGCCAATGGAACCTTTGTTAGACGAGGGATTACGGCAACCGCCGCAACAACAACAACGTCAACGGAAGCATTCATCGCCTCCGCGGCACCAGCAACAACACACCTACACTCCCTATCGACCGGAAGACGAGCTCGACTTTGTCGTACACCAATCGCGACTTCCGCCACAGAAGAGCAATCGGCCACCACAGGTTAGTCGGGCGGTGCTGGGTGTGAGGCGAATGTCTTCTGTCCCAGAACTAGGACAGTCGCAGCGAGGTCCCGGCGGAAGACCAGGTCGATCACATCACCGTCAGCGCAGCAATTCAAACATCAAAGCTTGGGATGCTAACGGCAGGATCCCATACGAAGTCGGACAAGGTGGAAACAGGTTGATTCGACAGAAAAGTATGGAGAGAGGGATCGTTGGATTACCAGGCCGACCTTCTCCTCAAGGAAAGCGGATGATTAAGGGTGGTGGGGGCAGTAGATCTGGAAGTAGACCTGGAAGTAGGACGGGAAGCAGGCCTGGTAGTCGCAACGACGCACATCCACCACACCCTTCGATGCCGCAAAATCGACCACCACCCCCGCCAGGGCTGAAAATGCCCCTTGCATTTAACAACATCTCCAGGGAACGAGGATTTACCACAGGTTCGCATTCTACTGCCTCACAACCACATCAGACGCTGGCGCATGGGCGCAGTCAGCATAGGATATCTCCACCTGGCTTACCAACAAACCTGGCAAGCTCAGCGCCTGACCTGTTTGAAAATCGGCAGCAGCCTAACAACTTCCATCGACCATTTCACCGCGAGCCTCCGAGAAGTCATCCTTACTATCCGCAACCCCCATTCTCCGCAGCGAATAGCGTAAACAACTCCCCCCATAGCTCGATTGGGCCGCCCCCAGGCAATGCGGAGGAGATTCAGGCGTTGTTCCGTTCAGCACTTTCCACATCCGACCTAAACCGATCGAGTAGTTTTACAACGACGTCCGAGACTCCAACGGAGAGCAGCAATGCGATGACAGTGGACGAGGCAATTGGGATGTATGGTTCGGATACGGACGATGACATGTACGCGTCAGGCATGGAGTCGGAGTATCGGCGAAGCAAGGGTGATTCGGTTTTGGGGGGGCCGACTTATTCCGATGGCGGATACGCGTACAGGGCGAGAGGGGATTCGGTATTTGAGGGGGATGCGTCGCCGGCGGCGAGGTCACGGAATTCAACTCAGGAGGATCGACTACAGGAGGAACTGAATATGCAGGGGGGGAATGATATACATGATGTCCAGCAACCTGTTGATACGGATCCAACGACACACCACCCGCCAGGCGACTCAGGCGATGCAGGCGAGCAAGGCGAACCACCTGTCGCTGATGTTCCTAACGCGACCGGTGCTCCGGGGGAAATCAATGAGGAAATGATTCTGAGTTCTGTGCCGGTTAGTGATACCGTGGGGCCTAGTCCAGAAGACAAAGAACCAGAGCCACCGATGGAGGATATTCCAGCTAAGAATGAACCATCACTGCCACCTATTGAGCCGAGAGATCGATATGGGTATGTTATCTCACTACACATCCTTGTACGAACTCAGTACTAAAGGTACCGTAGATTTAAGAAACAGACACAGTACATATCGCTTGCAGAATACGAGGAATGGGAGTCTCGGTATAGTGAGACTCTCGACAGGCGGCGGAAAAAGTGGGATCAGCTCCTTCGGGAATCTGGATTAACTCCAGGTGAGGGAGGTCCAGTAAGGTTCCCGCCAAAGTCTGCCAAAATCAAACGATATGTGCGTAAAGGGATACCGCCGGAGTGGAGGGGAGCAGCCTGGTTTTGGTATGCGGGTGGTCAGAAATACCTCAATAAATATCCTGGGAAATACGACGAGCTAGTGAACCAGGGTCCACTTCCCCCAGATTCAGAACTTATTGAGCGCGATTTACATCGGACGTTTCCAGACAATATCAAATACAAGCCAGATCCTCCTCCTGGCATGACACGTTTATCAAAATTACAGGAGAAACAATATGAGACTGTGATTGTGCAGCAGCTCAGGCGGGTTTTAACTGCGTTTGCATCATACGTACCGAAAATTGGGTACTGCCAGAGTCTGAATTTTTTGGCCGGGCTACTGCTCCTGTTTATGCCCGAGGAAAAGACATTCTGGATGTTGTATATCCTCACGCACACACATCTTCCAGGGACTCATGAGTTAAACCTGGAAGGTAGCAGCGTGGATCAATGGGTGAGTGCTCTTTTGCCATACTTATTTCCTGTTGAACAAGACTTATTGATTCGCAGGTCCTCATGTCGAGTGTTCGGGATAGCCTTCCACAAATTTGGGCTAAGATCGGCGGAGGGTTGGATGGAAGCGAAGTAGAGCTGAACTCGACCAAGTTACCTCCCGTCACACTATGCACATCATCCTGGTTCATGAGCGGCTTTATCGGATCTCTTCCTATTGAGACTACCCTGCGAGTCTGGGATTGCCTCTTCTAGTATGGACTCACCTCTCCCCATGGCCACAAGGAGGTTCTTAAATTCTGATATTGATCTTTCTACAGCGAGGGCTCAAAAACACTCTTCCGCATTGCCCTGACAGTTTTTAAAACGGGTGAATCGCAAATCAGATCAGTTCACGATCCCATGGAGATTTTTCAAGTGGTTCAGACCATACCGCGGAGTCTCATCGATGCCGGGGCGCTTATCGAGGCGTGCTATCGGCGGCGGAACGGATTCGGTCATCTCAGTCAGGAAGCAATTGACGAGAAGCGCCAGGAGAGGAGAAATGCGTTTGCTGAAGAGAGGGCATTGATTGCAAGTGGGGTGCGCTTGAGCAAGGACGATGGCGCACTACGAGGAAACTTCGACAACTCGTCGTCGTCTAGAGGACAAACCAATGGTGGACACCACCATGACTTGGGACGGAGATTTAGGAAGATACTGGTGAAGACGTAGGAGAAGAAAAAATTCATGGGTTTCTAACAGCAGCAATGACGGCTGTTTCCCGTTTCTTTTGCATTCTTCCAGGGAGCTTTATTTGTTCATCTTTGGTGTACCCGGGTTTGTCGGGCATGTAGCATTTTCACCTGGTGTCGGCCATGGCGCGGCGTTTTTGTTTGTTTTTACTTTTTTTTCTGTTTCTCATTCTTTTGTGGTGTACAGTAACTTGTGTGTGCTGCATCTTTTTCATTTTTTCGTTTGTCCTGTCATGAATGGGTGGGTTTGGGTTGGAGAATCCATACCGTTGGATGTTATGTAGAAAATATCCTTCATATTGAGGGGGTATTTGGAGCAAGACGCTCCACGATTAGGGGAGACCAATAGAGCTGATCACGCTGTCTCACTCCTGTAGTTGTTGCTTTCGATGGCTATGCTACTTAGTACTTATCTATGAGTTCTGGATGGAGAGCTGCTTAGCATGCATGATGTTCGCATCCCGATAAGCCAGGCGGCAAGAAGTGCACTTAGTAAGGTAAGAAAAGCATACGAATCACACGATAGCTATAGTACACTGCCCACGCTTCATACTCGACAGCCTTACCACCCTACGTTGGCAGTACAGTAGCGGCTAATATGGGTGGAAATCCGGGGAGATGGGACACTCTGCAGACAATATGGAGATATCAGGGTTGGGGACGTGTTCACAGTTCTATGGGGTTCTGTACAGGCGGTGACGGCTCGGCACCAGAGGCACGTGCACAGGGGGTACCTTCCAAGATAGGGCTTGAATGGCTAGCTTCCCTTTCCTTCGGTTCCGTCAAGCTTAAGTACCCTTGCTGTTCCTGCTTCAGCTCCGCGCTGTCCACTCTACATATCACCACCGCCAGAAGCATCTCCACGCCTACTACTGCAGAACACCTGTAGCACCTAACAAGCCTCCACACAGCGGTCAAAAGAAAGCCATACCTTGGATCAATAAACATATCAATAGCTCAACCCACTTACTACTTTTCATCTGACAAAGCACGCGCAAATCACAGCAATGTCGACATCCCCGTCGTCTTCTCCCGTCCCGACCGCCTCCCCATCATCCGCATCTGCAATGCCGCCACCACCAAGACCTTCCACATCCTCCCCTTCGCCCGTCCCCGTGTTCGCCCCAAAACCCCTCCGTCTCCCTAGTAATTACTTCCCGCAGCGTGGCGTGATACCTATGCCACGAACCCCCAGTCCCGCCCCGCGTCCGGGAAGAAGCAGCAGGAGTGGAAGTATCGCGGAGATTGCGGAGGCCGATTATAGGTACACACATGCATACACACACATATCCGACTTTGGGTTGGCTGGTGCTGATCATGATGAATTAGTTCTGCCCCGTCGCACGATGTTCTCGATGACTTTTTGTCGCTGGTACGGAGTCAGAGCTCGCGTGATGCCGCAAAAGGAAGGCCAAGTGTTAGTCCGTTGAGTTTTAGACAGGGTCATAGAAAACAGTGGAGTGGGAGTAGTGATGGGAATGGTGAGAAGTTGGCTATACGTATGTGCTTTTCTCTTTCCCACCCTTCGGGGTTAGAGGCGCTAATGGGGGTTGTGGCACAGCGGCTTCACCGGTTAGCAGGGCTTTGACGAGGAATCCGATGATCTATAATTCGCAGTTTGGGCTTGTGCAAGAGGAGAGTTGATGATGCGCATGGGAGGTTAATGGTAAAAAATTGGGGAAGGGTTGATGCGATGGTAAAAAAACAGCGGAGGGAGGGGATCTCGGAAAAACTCCATAGAATCCATAGCCCGAATTGATTTTGGAGGATGGCTAGATACCAGTTTTGCATTTTTTGATACTAGTGTCCCTGATCATGAAGTTCCAATTGTATGAGTGACAGCATGTCATGTCTGATCGAGGTGGGGCGCCAGTTAGCCATTCCATGCACCTAGGCCCTAGGAAAGATTTTTCTGCCCCTCACTTAGATATGGGGAAAAGAGACTATCTAGGTTCCAGATGCACGCACAGATACGGCGTCAAAAAAAAACTCAAACTTTGGATATTCCAGCACCTGCATATTTGGGGGGGGGTTGAAGGTTAAGCGCTTGTGCTGTCCTGCAATGCAAGGTCTAGCCCCATAACCCGACAGCGGTTACAGTTGGGTTGAAATACCCTCTCGATCGGACATCTTGTGTCTTGTGCTTTTACTTTTTTTCTTTCTGCTCGATCGAAGCTTGTTAACTCTACGTTGGGTAAAGTTTCAGAAGATTCCCCAACAGAGCTTTTTTCTTCTGGTATTTCAAGAATAAGAATCTGTTGCGTTTCTTTCTTTTCTTTACCCCTCTCGGAGATGGGGGAGGGGGGGAGGGAGGGAGGGGAAGAGGAGAGGTATGTTGAACAACAAAACAGTATGAGGGATGGAATTGAAAGATAACATGGAACAGATGATGTTAGCGAGACACCACACCAATATCTGCTGGGGGTATAGGAGAGCTTCACTTCATTCTTTGCCTAGTTATCCGGAAGGTGTGGGCTTCTGGTGTTCTCTCGTCCGCATGCTGAAGGGCTAGGATGTGGAGGTAAGAACATGCTAGGTAATGGGTTTCTAATGTTGAGATGTAGCAAAACTGGACGAAACTGCAAGCTCCAGAAAGTATAAAACCGGAACCGGAAACTGGCTCACCAAAAACCAGACTGCTGATGTTCCACGAGCTTTGGAAGTCGCAGTGAAGACGGCGGACCGGAAATACCTCCTCACCCTTTAAGGCGGGTTATGGAAAAGAGACAGGTTTTGTCCACGGTATACGCTACGACGAATGAATGTCCTCCCCGCGATCAAGTACTTCTCTGGCTTCCGTGAGTTTTGAGGTTTCTAAACGAATCCATTACGTTTGGATAGTTTCGAGGAGCGAGGGGATGGCCAGTTGTATGGGACAACAGGGCATTGTGGGTTGTCAAATATTGTCACAGTTTCCGAGCCCGTCCTCAGCTAGGCAAAGAAACGTTGGAGAAGAGGGACGGAGGAGCTGATGGCCCGCAAGATGATGGCTCATGACCTGGAGGGGGGCGAACATATCCTCGTGTCGATAGCCAACAAGAGATCGAAGAAGACCCCAAATCTCAACAGCTTCGAAGGAGATGATCGCGTCTTAGTGACGATGGCCAATATTACCCAGGCGCATATCATCCTGGAGGAACCCCTCCTGCCTTCCCATCGGATCCCAGGGTTGATCTGCGACTCCTAGGACAAGGCCATCGACTCCACAGGCCTGAACGAAGTCGGCATCCAGTTGTGCGGTGGAGTAGACTATATGCACTTCCATTGCCGGCCTACAAAGTGGTAAGTTCCTGGACCTTGAGTACGAATACATCCGTGGGCTGACCGGTTGATCTCCTAGATTCGCCAGGCGATCTCGAATACCGTGGGGAATTACCGGAAGATGGTCAAAACAAACCTTCCGACGGAGCAGTACTTCGACCTTGCAAAACTCGACGAGAAGTCAATCAAACGCAAGGTCCACAAGCTGTTGGACAATCACACGTATATATTCGAGATATGCCTCACGGCGTTTGTCCTGCAGTGGAACCTGGAAGCCTGGCGTACCGAAAAGTTATTGTCCGGTAATCCATAGTGGATACACAAGGGATGATGATTCCCAATAATCAAATGGAACACCCTGTCCTATTACGGGTTCAAAGAGTTCCGAACAAACGACTGAAGCTTGCACGTGAAGTTTCGGCACAATGGATATATCTTTGCGTGGAAAGAGTATCGCCTGAGACAACTAGTATTGAATCGATCACTCAACGCGACGACGTTCGTATTATGGATCATGTTCGACCACTTCTTCTACACGCTTGATTTGAGTAGACTCGCAAAACCTGACGTTGACTTTGCATCGGGCTGGACAATAAATCTAAGAGGGACTTCCTACGTTTTGACGGAATCCTCGCGACGAGCACGTTCCATCGCCATGTTTTCTTCGGCGATGCCAACGTTCAATTTTCTCGGTTGTGCTAGATTTGGTGATCCTGAAACTATGCGAATGGTTCTTCCTACAGTCTCCTCAGTCTGCACCATATGAAAAACGTCGTGCGGGTAGGGGACGACGGGTAGCAGGAGTGGAGCTCCGCCATCTAGTCCGCCAGCCCGGAGGCGGGGGTGATTGGGGGTCTGTCATACTCTAATTAGAGTGCATACAGTATGATTAAAACAAAACAAACAAAACGTCGTGCGGGTTTAAAAGCTTCTCCTAGATCAGTATGGAGTTCAGACGGCAAAGCATTTCATAGGAGAACCGGCGGCCTTAGTCTGGATTCTCTCAAACCTCGCAAGCATTCTCACAGGTCTGTCATGGAAAGGGCCATTGGGCCAATGGAGAAGAAGGATCGAACCATCTTATCAGTACCCCTCTCAACCCAGATGTGAAGCTCAGAAAAGATTCTGGAACCCCACTTTCCCAACAGGATGCTACCATGTATCGAAGCATTGTTGGTTCGATTATGTACCTCATGCTAGGTACTAGACCAGACCTTTCATATACAGTGAGAGTTGTATCTCAATTCTCTAGTACTCCAACAATCGATCATCTCAGGGCTCTGTAAATGTGGCCAGAAAAATTGCAAAGCTCTCTGATAGACAAGGGAATGGTCACCTGTCTTGCTGCAAAAATTGGGTTCAAGCGAATCTACATACGACAGCACCACCGAAAAGACGACTCCCAAGCCCCGAAAGAAGATAACTCCGACTCTCGATTCCGGAGACTACGAAGTCCTTGGTAGCAGCCAACTTGACTACACCGTTCTAGCTCGCCAAGAGAGAGAAACTGGAGAGTTGGCCCTCCAACTGCTGCCCAAGACGAAAATAGTGTTGATTCCGAGAGAAAAACGCGTACCAGCCAGCCAGGATGGTTCAACATTTTTTTATGGGAGATGGGAAATCACACTCCGGGCAACTACATATAACTTCCAAAGGCCTACCGTGAGCATATCTTAGACGGATTGGGGGAAGGAGATCAGGAGATACGACTTGGATGGGGCTTAGGCTTCGGAAGTATCTAGGAGTAGGATTATGTCATGACCGCAAGCGGCCGAATACAATATGATTACAAACAAACAAACAAACAAAAGCATATCTTAGACTGGATGTGATTCAACCGGCGTAACTCAATGCCCCGATGCACACAATTGGCATACGATTCGATCTTGCACATATTGCCAATATGAATCAAACACCACTACCCTTCGAGTCCTGGATGAGAAGACGTATGCCTGCAAAGGAGACAAGACTATCTGAGCTAAGCCAATTCGCAGCGGATGGGATAAGCGGCAGGCTACACTTGTTTGCGGACGGTGTATCACGAATCAAGCTGGATATTTTTTTCCGCGGAACCGACGTTGGCAGAAGCAGCATCACTATTATGGAGAGGAGCGGTAGCACTATGATTTCCGAGTTTAGCCATCGAATTCTTAAATACCCAAATGGATTGATATGACTCTTCTCCTACTCTGGATCTCTGGATTGCGGATAGTGGTGCATCTCACCATATGACATCCCATCGAGAGTATTTTCGAACCTATGAAGGCGAATGGAGAGAAATTGGAGAGTTTTTGAGAAGCCTAAAACGACTAGAAGGTAAGACTCTGAAAGATATGCAGAGGTTCCGACGAGAAGCCACGAATACCTCATTTTGGATGGGATCCTCTACCGAAGGCGCAGAACCAATGAACCTCCGGCAAAGGTGCTGGTGAGTGCGGAAGAATAAAGAGGATTCCATCAGTCACCTTAGCCAGCAACAGCATTGTGAAAAGGCGATGTTATGCTCCCTCTACCCTCTGGAGACATCACACTCAAAGATGTGCTCCACATTCCTTCATTAGGATTCAGTTCGCTTCTCTCCCTTCGGCTGATACACCAATCAGGCTGCCAGATAGTTTTCAACCAGCCAGCTTCAGCACAACCTGCTGGTTGTTTCGAAGGCTCTGACCATGTCATGCACATCCTGAATGGTCCAGATATCATCGTCACTGCAACACATACGGTGTTGGAAATCTGCTCGACCCCACGCCTGGTGCCCGAGTCCACCCGAGTGCACGTGCTGGACCGGCCAATTTGTTCTTGTCACATTGTATATAGAGAGCCCTCTAGACAACAAGAGACCGTATCGCTTTTAGACTTTCTCACAGCGCACGCTACCATTTCCAACATACAGGACACTCCTATGTCCAGCATCAGCAACCATCGCCTAATCGGGAATTCAAAATCTTTCCTCATGTTGAACACAAGTTTGGAACGGAATACCACACAAAAACACAGCTCTGTCTTTAAACTAGAGGAAAATTTCAAGCTGGGGCAGTGAAGATCTAGTACGCTGCAACGGGGATAGTGACACCTCTAGATCACCTCCTGGTGGTCGCCCGGGAATATCTTAGTGGATGGGCGGAAGCATGGCCGCTGATGCAGGGAACGTCGGAAAAGGTGGCAGACTTCTTATACGAAGAGGGAATATGCCGGTACGATACTCCAGAGAGTATAGTGGTAGATGGAGGAACAGAAAACAAGAAGTGGACGGACCTCCTCCTTAAACGATACGGCATCCGAAAAATCACCACCCCACACCACGCAGTCAGCAACGGAGTAGTCGAACGAAGGCATCAGCCACTAGCGGACGCTTTATCCAAACTCACCGCCTGCTCTGATGAACCGAAAGAAATGTGGATCGACCACCTGCCGACAGAATATACCAAAAGGAATCCTTTCGTTCATGCTGCGCTTGTCACAGCTTCGCCACCCCTAAGGATTCCTCCAGCCAGAGAGCCTCTAGTGTTCTCAGTAGGATTCACTCTGACCTTTGTGGACCTATGACTCCCCTTTCGTTGGAGGGAGCCCAGTGCTTTATCAGTTTTAGGGATGATCCATCCTCTTGGACGGAGCTTGAGCCTATCAGGAAGAAAAGCGATGCTTTTGGAGTGGTCAAAAAGTTCTTTGCTCGATGTGGCGACGTGTCAGTCCTTTTCCACACTGCATCAACCTTCATCTGCACCGTGAACTCGAAATTGCAACTCCATCCATTGCAACTGCACACTTTTGCACTGTATCTACACTCTTTCTGCACGCGTTGTCTGCCTTTCTGCCTTTCTGCCTTCTTAAAACGACCCGCTGGGAACGTAGCGCTACATCGGGGCGCAGGCCGTACTTCTCTTTAGGAGGAGACGGTACTGAGTTAGCGATAGCGTTTTCAGGACAGTACTCTGCAATTCGAGCCACAAAACAACAAGGCCACTGCAGGATCTAGCATCAAAAAAGCCGACATCTTTCTCCAGCCATGACACGGTGTTTATTTTGCTTCAATTGCGCCCAAGTATCTGCAACCGTTACGGGAGGAACATGTCATATCCGTTCTTTTCTCTTAGTATAAGTATGGATGGTGGGGTTCGTAATTCTTGGAGGCGATGGAAAGCTCATGGACTTCGTTTGCCCTGTTCGATAAAATTCAACAAACCAGAAGTTTCGCCGCCTACTTGCCCGGGCAACTGTTCCAGGGCGGGGGGACCTCGAGAAGTGGTCGCTCAACCTCTAACCACTAGGGGACGATTCACTATCCCGGCCGATCAGTCCTTGGGTTTCAAACCACAAATTGTCAACGGAGCATATCCTTTAGAGGGGACGACGGGTAGTAGGTGCGGGGCTCCGCCATCTAGCCGGCTTGCCCGGGGGCGGAGGGGATATGGATTCTGTCATACTCTAGATAGAGTGAATACAGTATGATTAAAACAAAACAAAAAGCTGTTAACGGAGGACAAGACGTTTCGAACCAGCATCACCAACGCGGATTCCCTGACCTTTAAGGAAGTGGCATCAAGGCTGATTCTGGAGCATGAGAAAAGCCTTTCTTCCCGCACCGGCACCGACCCGACTAAAGACGACGTTATTTCCACCTTCCCTTACTACTGTTTGGAAGATATCCAGGAAGATATTAAAATGATGAAAGGGCGCCAAGAAAGAGACTGGGCGAAATTGAAGAAGGAGCTCAAAGACGCATTCCGACATGCGGATAGCCGGATGTATATGTATGCGCTGGACGAAGTTGTTCTAGGATGGCAACATTCATGCAGAGTAGCGAGTGGTACTCAGCGATCAAATTGCACTATCTTTCGAACGAGTAGGACGTTTAATGGAGGGGCAAGATGTTAAGTATTGGTGGCTTACGATGGGTGGGGATAAGACTAGAAGTGCGGGCGGTTCGTCTTCTCTCAATTCGTACCTCCAACAGATTAAGAGCCTCAAGTCTCACTCTCCAAACTCGATCTTTACATATTCGCCAACTCTTCTTTCGGCTGGTATGCACAAGCACATCTACGAATTCCAAAAGCTTGTCGGAGCCAAGAACGTCAAGATCTGGCAATCTCGAATGCAAGATGTCCTATCAAAGAAAAACTATGGGATGTAGTTAGCGGAACGACTAAACGGCCTATTCGATCATCCCAACATCTTCTACCCTACCATGGTTACTTTTGGTCATTGGGTAGACAATGGGTTTCTATTCTGCTCTCAAACAAAAGCAAGTCAGGAACGAGATGGTGGCCACAGGCTTTATCTCCGAAAAGAGGGGGCGGGGTGGAAGGGGGGAGGAGAGGAGGGGGGGAGGGGAGGAGGGGATGAGGAGGGGAGGAGGGGAGATGATACCCGGTATTTTTTTATAAACAATCAATAAACAACATATATAAAAACAGTTTGCATTTGTGTACGTGACAGCCGGCGGTATGGATGCGTTGTCGTTGATGCTTTTGGATCGCCAATAATCGTTGAGACTGGTCAATCCTACTTGTAGATATAAAACCTCGTTGCTGTGCTCTCTGGAGATGTTATGGGGAGTTCAGGAACTCGACTACTAGATCTTCGCGCGCCTGCCTGTACATGTCGAATGCCAACTTTGAAAATTGCTGGAAACATCTGACATATATGCCGCACGAAACATCGTAAGGCGCCCACCACATTCCACTGTTGCTACGATGGCTCAATTACTTTCGTCTTCAAAGAATTTCATACTGTGAGTGCTGAACTGTGATCAGCAGGTGCGGGAATGACACAGCTTGGCAGATGGTGAGTGTGAACCAATTGGTGCATCTTTCACACACCACAAAAAGCTGCTACTGGGGATTTCCAATCTTTTGGGTGTCAGTGATGTCGTAGATTCTCTGAGCCTCTCTCTCGATTCTTCCAGAAGATGCCGGCTTGGGAATTGCTTACCATGGGACGCGAGTCCCCCACCGCGAGCCCCCACCTCAGCCTCTCGAGGAACGCAAACAAAAGCTCGATACTGTCCTTACATTCCTTCTATCTTTCTTTGTCTTTATCTTTATCTAACCTCATTTCCTACTCCTCCATTTGTCGAAGCTAGATTCCACCCTCCGGAGGAGCCTAATCACGCATCAATCTACAAATGGCCACACAGCAAGAGCGCGATGAAATCCTCAAGAACGCCGACGTAGCCGGAATCGGCTCGCACTGCGAAATCGACACCTGCAAGCGCCTCGACTTCCTCCCTTTCATCTGCGAGTCGTGCAAAGGGTACTCTACCTCTATCTCCCCCCATCCCATCTCCACATTCCTAACAACAGATCAACAGAACCTTCTGTCTCGACCACCGCACCGAAACCTCCCACAGCTGCAAAAAAGCCGGTTCATGGCTCTCCTCCCTCCGTCCCACACCCTCCCCCGCCACCTCAACCCAAAAACACCCACAAAGCCTCCTCGCCGCCCCCTGCGCCGCAACCAAATGCAAAACCGTCATCAACACCCCACAACACCCGGGCGTCAGCTGTCCCACATGCCGGAAACAGTACTGTCTCGCACATCGATTACAGGATTCTCATGATTGCAAGCCCCCACCTGCACCCGCTGCCACCCTCGCGCAGGAAAAGGCGAAGGATGCGTTGCAGCGGTTTAAGGCGTCGTGGGCCGCAAAGAAGAGTAATTCTGGTACTGGTACCGGTGGAGGCGGAAGTGGTGGTAGCGGTATTTTTTCCGGGCTTCGTAAACCGGGGGGGAATAGTAGTGTTGTTGCAGTGATGAAGATGAAGAAGGAAGCGAAGGGTGATGAGAAGGTGCCTCCGGAGAAGAGAGTCTACCTGTATGTGGAGGCGGAAGCAAGGACGACCACGGCAAAGATTCCGAAGGGCACGTTTTGGTATTCGAAGGTATGTTGTGGTTCTTGTGGCGTAAGTACCGAGAGACAATGCTGATGGGTTCTTGTGCAGGATTGGAGTGTTGGAAGGGTTCTTGATCTGGCGGCGAAAAGTCTCCAGGTTACGAACTTAAACAATCAGGGCGACAACGACGAGAAGAGGTTGCGCATCTTTCACGTTGAGGGTGGACGGGTGGTGAATTTTGGAGAGAAAGTTGGCGATATTGCGGTTAATGGGAATACATTTGTCTTAATTCGTGGATTGCAGATGCCGGATCTGTTGGAATAAGAGATTGGACAGGGTTTGAGGTTTGCAGGCGTTTTTTTTTTTGTTAATGTGTAGAGTATATCACAGCTTTGTTTGTTCGGTTTATCTAGAATGACAGTGAATAGTTACTGGTAGGCGGGAATCTGGAGTGTATTTGGCGTGGAATTATAGGAATTACATGTTCTCTAACTCCGTCATCATTAATTGACCCTAGCTGTTATGCGCATGTAGTATACCACCTCAACCGCGACAGTTGTGTGCAGGATGCCTCGGCTTCCATGCGTGGCTATACATGCGAGGCGGCACATGCGAATCCCCTAGCTTTAAAGCCCTCCCTCGCCCCACTTTCCATGGGAACACCCATTCGATTTTTCAGCTCCTCCATAAAAGACACTACCGCTCCTCCAAATTCCTTCCACATAACAATATCATATATCCACTGACAAGATGTCTGGACGTGAGTTGGACCTCCCGTTTCTTGAGCCTAGGCCTCATTCATCTAATGTTCTATAGCAATCACCACCGATTTTACCAAGCTGTTTAAAATTCAGCACCCGATCGCTTTGGCGGGTATGAATGTTGCAGCTGGTCCCAAGCTTGCTGCAGCAGTCACAAATGCTGGTGGTATCGGTGTTATTGGTGGTGTTGGCTACACCCCCGATATGTTAAGGGAGCAGGTGAGAAGCCCATATTACACATCTCCCATGCTTCAGATTCTAATGTACCTACCATTTTTCAGATTTTCGAGCTCAAGTCTTATCTCAATGACAAGAATGCACCCTTCGGTGTCGACCTCCTCATCCCTAAAGTCGGTGTTGGCGCGCGCGCAACAAACTACGACTACACCAAGGGCAAGCTCGGAGAACTTGTCGACATCATCGTCGACTCCGGCGCAAAGCTATTCGTGTCTGCTGTCGGTGTTCCACCAAAACCTATCGTCGACCGTCTCCACAAGGCCGGAATCGCATACATGAACATGATCGGACACCCTAAGCACGTCGCCAAATGTATCGAGGCAGGTGTCGATATTATCTGCGCACAGGGAGGCGAGGGAGGTGGACACACCGGTGAAGTCCCAACGTCTATCCTCATCCCCACTGTCGTCGACCTCGTAAAGGACCACAAATCTCCCCTCACTGGAAAACCCGTCCTCGTTGTTGCCGCCGGTGGTATCTTCAATGGAAAGTCCCTCGCTGCTTCGCTCATGATGGGTGCTTCTGCCGTCTGGGTTGGTACTAGGTTTATTCTTGCCGATGAGGCTGGTGCACCTAAGGCTCACCAGGAGGCGGTTCGTACTGCTGGTTTCGATGATACCATCCGCACTATCATCTTCACGGGCCGTCCATTGAGAGTGAGGAAGAACCCGTTCATTGAGCACTGGGAGACAGAGCGTCGGGATGAAATCGCACAGTTAACGGCGAAGGGTGTTATTCCGGTAGAGTATGAAATTGAGAAGCTGGATGAGGCGGATAATTTGGATGATGAGACTATGGATAATGCGCGTCCGTTTTTGATGGGTAAGGTTGCGGCTGTGGTTAATGAGAAGAAACCTGCGAAGTTGATTGTGGATGAGATGGTTGCGGAAGCGGTGGAGCAGTTGAAGAAGGGTCAGACTTTGTTGGCTAAGCTGTAGATAATTGGGTTGGAGGTTTTGTTTTTTTTGTGCGTTCGATACCTGTTGTATGTGTATAGCTTGTTTTTTGTTGTTTTGATGTATTATGATAGCGCTCTATGATAATTTTATGTGTTGACCATTTACTCTACTCTACTCATGTGCCTTCTCGTAAACTCGAGTGCACCCTGCATAAATAGCGTTTTTCTTCAGCTTCCTCATCTTCAAGCCACTTCAGTATATAATCGTATATACGAGCGAGATCTCTGTATATATGAATTGATAGAACCTCGATAATTAACCTGCTGCTGCAGAGAAAATAATCAATTCCGAAATCGCGGACCGATACTCACATCATCCAGGGGTGGTCACGTTGAGTTGCTTAGTATATACCTCACGCCCAATCCAGCATGTGCCTCGACCTCGGCTCTATGATCAGCCCGAGCTTGTCGTTATAGGCTTGTGTCGGCCCGCGCGAGGGAACATCAGCTTCATTCACATGCTACCAAGTACCTCAAATACTTGACCTCCTCCTTCTTCTTCCCCTTCATTCCCACCTCAACTACCACATTTCCACTGTGTTTTGTGTTTATTACCTCACACTACACATTACACACAGCAACAATGAGCTCACCAAATACCCTACGCTTCGACGGCAAAGTCGTTGTCATCACCGGAGCTGGCGGTGGGCTGGGCAGAGCATATGCACTTTTCTTTGGGTCGCGGGGCGCCAGCGTTGTTGTTAATGACTTGGGAGGGTCGTTTAAGGGCGAGGGAAAAGATACAAAGGTAACCCACCAATCACCACATGGGAGATTCATTGTGCTGACTTATGTAAAGGCTGCAGATCTAGTAGTTGATGAGATCAGGGCTGCTGGAGGGAAAGCAGTTGCGAATTACGATTCGGTTGAGTATGGAGAGAAGATCATTGCGACGGCGGTACAGGCGTTCGGAACGGTTCATGTCTTGCTTAATAATGCGGGGATTTTGAGAGATGTGTCGTTTAAGAATCAGAAACAGGAGGACTGGGATTTGATTATGAAGGTGCATGTGGAGGGGAGTTACAAGGTACCCACCTCCAACCCCCCGGAGGAGGAGGATAGGGCGCTAATGGGGAGGGGATAGTGTGCGAAAGCTGCTTGGCCGATAATGAGGAAGCAGAAGTATGGAAGGATAATTAACACTGCTTCTGCGGCGGGATTGTTTGGAAGCTTTGGGCAGACGAATTACGCTGGTAGGTCTAAGGCTTTGGATTGGTTGGGTGTTGTATCTTGTACTGACGGGGTTTTTCTACAGCTGCAAAGCTCGGGATGGTCGGCTTTTCGGAGACTCTTGCTCGTGAGGGCGCTAAATACAATATCATCGTTAACGCAATTGCACCCATTGCTGCATCGCGGTTGACGCAGACCATCATGCCACCGGAAGTCCTTGAGAACTTGAAGCCTGAGTGGGTCGTCCCCTTGGTCGCTGTTCTTACACACGACTCCAATACCACCGAGTCTGGCGGGATCTTTGAGGTGGGTGGTGGGCACGTGGCAAAACTCCGCTGGGAACGAAGCAAGGGAAATGTCTTCAAGGCCGATGATAGCTTAACACCCAGTGCTATCATTAAGGGATGGTCAAAGATCAATGATTTTACCAATCCCGACCATCCCGACGGACCTGCCGACTTCATGAGCTTACTAGAGAGCGCACAGAAAGTGAATGCAAACGAACAGGGTGAACCTATTAGCTACAAGGACAAGGTCGTTCTCATTACCGGTGCCGGAGCAGGGTTGGGCCGTGCCTATGCCCTCCTATTTGCGAAATACGGCGCCTCGGTAGTCGTCAACGATGTCGGAAATCCCGACCCCGTTGTCGACGAGATCCGTAAGATGGGTGGAAAGGCTGTTGGTGACAGACATTCTGTTGTAGATGGAGAGGCTGTCATTGAGACCTGTGTCAAAGCTTTCGGCACTGTCCACATCATTATCAACAACGCTGGTATCCTCCGCGACAAATCCTTTGCGGCTATGACCGACGACCAATGGAACCAGGTGATGTCTGTGCATCTTGATGGAACCTATAAGGTTACCAAGGCTGCCTGGCCTATCTTGTTGAAGCAGAAGTACGGCCGCATCATCAACACCACCTCCACCTCCGGTATCTACGGAAACTTCGGTCAGGCCAACTATGCCTGCGCAAAGCTTGCAATATTGGGTTTCTCTCGCGCTCTTGCTAGAGAAGGTCAGAAATACAACATCCTCGTTAACACCATTGCACCAAACGCTGGTACGGCCATGACCGCTACAATCATGCCCGAGGAGATGGTCCAGGCGTTCAAGCCCGCATACGTTGCCCCTCTTGTCGGTGCTCTCGCATTGGATAAGGTTCCCGCCCCTGGAACAGGAGGTCTTTACGAGGTCGGTTCTGGCTGGGTCGGGCGCACTCGCTGGCAGCGATCTGGAGGCCACGGTTTCCCCGTCGACGTCCCTTTGACCCCCGAAGCTGTCCGTGCTGCATGGGAGCAGATTG
The DNA here is from genome assembly GCA_015178995.1 of Trichophaea hybrida. Taxonomy (NCBI): domain Eukaryota; kingdom Fungi; phylum Ascomycota; class Pezizomycetes; order Pezizales; family Pyronemataceae; genus Trichophaea; species Trichophaea hybrida. The sequence goes on from WHVE01000082.1 coordinate 44,594, forward strand.
TTACCTTTGATGAGCGGGTCGATCACCCCGAATCCCCCGATGAAGGTATTTCAAAGATGATGCAGAACATGGGTAACCGCAAGTCTAAGAAAGCCGATTCAAAACCCGCCAACCAAACCCTTGCCAACATCGAAAAGGCAAAGAAGGCAAAGGCTGTCGGATCTAAGTATACCTACGACGACAAGGAAGTGGTCCTTTACAACCTCGGTATCGGTGCCAAGCGCACTGACCTCAACTGGGTCTTTGAGGGTGCTGAGAATTTTGAAGCCCTCCCCACCTTTGGAGTAGTCCCCTACTTTAGCGCGGAATCTCCCTTCACGTTCGACGAGATCGTGCCAAATTTCAACCCCATGATGCTACTACACGGAGAGCAGTTCCTGGAGATTAAGAAGTACCCCATCCCCACCTCTGGCACACTTACCTCCTACCCATCCCTCATTGAGGTTGCGGATAAGGGTGCCGCCGCTGTTGTCGTGACAAGAACTGAGACCAAAGACTCCGCCGGCGAAGTCATCTTTGTCAATGAATCAGCCATCTTTATCCGTGGATCTGGTGGCTTCGGAGGAAACCCTAAAGTCACAGGCCGTGGTGCCGCAACTGCCGCGAACAAGCCCCCCAGCGTACCCCGGATAAAGTGGTTGAGGAGAAGACCTCGGCTGATCAGGCGGCGCTCTACCGTCTTTCCGGCGACCGTAATCCCTTACATATTGATCCCTCATTCGCCGCCGTGGGTGGATTCAAGGATCCGATCCTTCACGGACTATGCTTCATGGGTATCTCGGGCAAGCATATTTACCAGTCGTTCGGAAAGTTTAAGAATATCAAAGTGAGGTTCGCGGGAACGGTTGTGCCGGGACAGACTTTGAGGACGGAGATGTGGAAAGAGGGCGGAAAAGTCATCTTCCAGACTAAGGTTGTGGAGACAGGCAAGATGGCGGTAGTAGCGGCCGCGGCAGAGTTGGTGGGTAATGGGGCGAAATTGTAAAAAGAGACTCTGGGTTTTGTAAGATTTTTTGATTGCGGTTTGTTTTTATTGGATTTTTGGTTTGGGATGTACTTATGCTCTATATCCTTTGACAGGCTCTATATCCTTTAACAGAAATTGATTTGTTGGACTTTATGATTGTTCTCCATTCAAGTAGTTAAGTGTGAAGCTTGATCTGTGTTGACAGGCAATGATGGGTCCATCTTGAAGCCCGGAAGTTGAGAGGTCCAAGTGACGATTGATGCAACCTTTGTTCCTGGCGTAGTCACGTGCCACGCATCCCACCATTTCCTTGACGCGTCCCCTCAACCCTTCCTCTCACCACTCACTCTACATACCAACCCACAACCATGGCAACTCCCGGCAACCCACTCCTTATCGAATTCCTCAAAGAATGGTACGAAACCGCCAAAGAACGCGACACAAAAGCCGCCTCAACCTATAAACGCGCCCTAGAATCAATGACAGCCTGTCCAATACCCTTCACCCACCCCTCTGAATGTAGCCAACTCAAAGGAATCGGCCCAAAAATCGTCGAACGCCTAACAAAATCCCTTGAATCCTATAACCTCGCAAACGGCCTCCCACCGCCACAAAAACCTCGCGGTGCAAAGAAACGGAATACCGCAAACGCTCTCTCGGATCACCTCTCCGCCGCAGCCGCATCCCCAGCACCGAAGAGGAGGAGGACAACGGAGAGAGCGTATATTCCGAAAATACGAAGCGGAGCGTATGCGGTACTTATTGCGCTCCTGAAAATTGATATGACCCTGGGGAATGTGACGAAACAGGAGTTGATTGAACTTGCACAGCCATTTTGTGATGCTAGCTTTGAGGCTCCCATGGCGACGAATAAGAATTATACGGCGTGGAGCTCGGTGAATGGGTTGGTGGAGAAGCAGTTGGTGTGGGCGAGAGGGAATCCGAAGAGGTATTGTTTGACCGAGGAGGGGATTGAGGTTGCGAGGGGGATTGTGGAGGCGGAGAAGGAAAAGAGGAGGGTGGGTGGTGGGGAGGGTGGGGGTGGGGATGATGATGATGGAAATGCGCCTGCGAGAGATGGGAGGGGAGGATCAAGTGGAGGAAGGACACAAGACCGGTCTACAGCACGGAGAGAGCGAAGTCATGATGTGGAGAGGGTGGAATTAGGAGGGTTAAGCGCAAATATTGCCAGAGCTAGAGGAAGGACACAGAACAAGTCTACGGCACGAAAAAGAGCTAGGGAGCCGAGCATTGATGTGGAAGCAGAAGAAGAGACCGCAGCACAACGACGGTATAGAACCGCGCACAACACGGTGTTTGAACGCATTGATGACGACGAAGACGACGATACGCCTGATACCCGCTCCGCCACAGAAAAGCGCGCAGAAGCTGAAGCACGGAGAAGGAGATATCAGCTTATGTATGGTGGGGAGTCAGTAGAGTATGGAGCATCACGGGCTACACTTTCTGCGGCGGAGATGGCGGTGATTGATCGTGAATCAGAAGATGTGCGGCGAAGAGTTCTTAATGGAGAGCATATCGACGGTAGCAGACTTTCGTCTATAGAGCCTTTGGCAACACATGGCGGGTTTGGTGGAAGGCCGGGAAATGGGACCGCTGTGTCTTCCCGCACCTCCACCTCTTCGTCGGGAATAATCAGAGCCAGCACCGCAACGACCTCACGCACCGGCACAGCAACTATATCCCGTACCAGCACAAGCACAAGCACTACATCCGCCCCGACCTTCCCCAGAATCACCTCCCCCACAGTCCTCCACGCCAATACCTTCACCATCCAATTAATCCTCGACAACCGCGAAGTCCGTTCCAAAACCGACCGCGAGTACGTGCAGAACAACCTAATCAAAGCCGGCGTAACCCCCCACACACGCACACTTCAAGTCGGCGATGCACTATGGGTAGCCCGCAACGCAGACCATGAGGTCGTGCTGGACTACATCGTGGAGCGTAAACGTCTTGACGACCTCCTCTCATCCATTAAAGATGGCCGCTTCCACGAGCAGAAATTCCGCCTCACTAAAAGCGGCATCAAAAACGTCATTTACATAATCGAGGACTTCTCACTCCCTGCAGCCGCTGATGGGAGCATCCAGGACGCTATTGATACTGCAATCTCATCCACTCAGGTTGTTAACGGATTCTTTGTAAAGCGGACGAAAATGCTAGACGATACTATCCGTTACCTTGCACGCATGACACGTATGCTAGAGGATATGTACCGCGGAAAAGACCTCCACCTAATCCCGGACAGACATGTAGAGTCTCAGACGTACGCACAGCTTAGGGAACATCTGGCATCTACGTATCCTGGAAAGAACTGGTATCTAAGTTATGAAACGTTTTCAACGCTGGTGAATAAGAGTGCGAGCACAACGCTGAGAGATCTGTTCTTGAAGATGTTGATGTGCGTACGTGGAGTTTCTGCAGAGAAGGCGTGCGAGATACAGAGGATTTATGGGACGCCGATAGAATTGGTGGAGGCATATGAGAGGTGTAGGAATGAGAAGGAACGTGGGGAGATGGTCGCGGAGGCGTGTAAGAATGCCGTGGGGAGACGGAAGGTGGGGGTGGCGGTTAGTAGGAAGATTAAGGAGGTTTGGTGGGGTGAAGAGGAGGAGGAGTAGGTGGCAGGGTTTTGGGAGTTGTTGCTTTGCGTGAAATGGGATTTTGAATAGGGTGCCATTTTCTCATGACTCTAGAACAGCTGGAAACTTAAATTTAATGAAGCCGTGTGAGATGTTATGTTTGGGTCCCCCAAACCCACTAACACATATACACTTCAGCATTATGGCCTCGTACGGAAGTCAGAAAACTAAGCTTTCTGCTCATATACAAACCCTAGATTTATCTAGCCACTTGTGAGGGAAAACTCCTTTTTTCCCAGTCTTCCTCCGCCAAGCTGGTAACGTGTAGTGTTTCTGTTGAGCTGAATTTAAACTGATTTTATATACTCTCCTTGGCTTAACCAGTAGCAGCTTCCATGGTGAAATGGTATCATACTTGCCTTCCAAGCAAGTGGCTCGGGTTCGATTCCCGATGGATGCATTCATTCAAAAGTTCTTTTTTTTTTGCTCGTGCTCTGGTGGTCAAAAAATTCTAGGGATAAGTTGCTAGTTGTGCTTGAAACCAGCATGAGCTCAAACACCTTGGTGCAGATAATATGAGAGCAGGTGTGGATTTGATCCTCTAGGAAGAGAAAGTGTCGGGTTCAGACGCTAAGAAACCTTCCTACCTCTACCTTATAACACTCAAAATACAAAATTATGCACACCTATACATTCTACCATTTTCCTGTTTGCATTCCACGATAAAGCGAGTATAGAACTGCATACTGCAAGCGTTGATATCGCCGTCATCAATATACGTCTCAATCGCTCTAACTTAGTTAATCCCTTCAACGAGGGAAAGGCAAAGAGCACTAAATTTACAATTCTTGATGTACAAGCGGCAACTTCCATGGCGGGCGAAGTACTCAGTATGCGCGCTTCCCAATCACTAGTCTCTAGCAAAGCAGGGCACTCCTCATTCTCCGCCCCTAGTGGTTGCTGAGCTTGAGGTGAGATCCCGAATGCTGTATCGGAAAACTTACATACCCCAGGGACAGAACTTTTTGCCTTATGCTCAGACGGTCCAAAAATAATCTTGTTTTGCATCCAATAGTTGCCAATTGTCTTTGAAATCATCCATCAGACGAACGAGTTGCGAGCAATTGGGGCACGAGGGAAGTTGCGGATATCCGTCTGGCCGGGGTTGTGTTGAACTGTCACTCTTACTGGCCAGAACTTCACTTGGCTACAAGAGCATTAAGCGTTCACCGTTCTATTAAAACCAACTTAAAGATTTGAACAAATGACGGGCAGGGTCACAAAACAACCTCACAGTTTTAAACACAGAAAATCACAGTTGGAGATTTCTCAAAATGACGTTGATCTAAGACCGCGGAAAAAAAGTTCCAAGGATCAAACAGAACCCAAGACTGTTATGTTGCACCACCAGAATGTTCCCAACAGGCCTTTATCAACCTCGAGCCGCCGTAATCGCAGCTCGGCGATCTCGGTTCTTTGTTTAACGTCTTCCCGCGTTGGAATTTCCGGGATTACACAGTCCTATACGTAGGACGGGTCAGTGAAACTGTTGTGTTTGGGCGTTTCATAAACGGCTCGAAAATGAGATCTATCGTCAGCCAACGTTCACATGCCGTCCATCGTCTGCTACCGACAATCTTCGGCCGCTGATAGGGTCAATTCCATAGCCAAACGGTCCTCGCTTTCACAACATGCTTACTGGGTGTCCCATTATCTCGTTGTGTTTCCACCCCGAAAACCTTTCATCAAAAAGGGTTGAAATGGAATCCCTGTCCCCCTTTGAAATCGGCAGATACGGGATGGAAGTACGAAATAGGTGCTTGCTACCGTTTTTTCTGTGAACCCGAGGAATTGGTAGAAAGTGGAGTACATACCTGACCAATGTCTGGTGAACGGTGACAATACATACAGCAAAACTGGTAAAACAACGCACTAAAACGAGTCAATCCTTGATTTTGTGAATAGTTCTAGATTCAGCTATGTTTGTTGTATGGGCATATATAAGTTTGTTGATGGTTCCTTCCGGGGTTAGTGGTTTACATACAGCCTGGTCGCGTTTATTGTACGAGCATGGATCAGTATTTCCTTCAGAGATTATCGCCGCAGATGCACTTTGTTGTCAACTGATCCGCCAGACTTGACTTGAACAGCGATATTACTTGGTACATCCCTCCCGCATTGCCGAGCTTTTTGAGAGTAGATACTTGAAAAGTGGGCTTCCAGGGCATGTCAGACGCCTTTAAAGAGACGCAGAGATAATTATAAACCTTGCCTGTGATTTATATACGATAAGAGGCTCAATATATTGGGTTAGAGGGAGGACAGATTGCAAGTCATTCAACATTCGTAGTCTGGCACCTCGTGTCCGACTGACCCTCCGACATATGTATCCTGCAGTAACTAGCCAGGTTTAATCGCTGCGGGTGAATCAAAACACCCCAGAGTGGCAATTATTGAACGCCTTCCACCACCACTTCAAGTAAGCTTCAAATAAATAGGTAAATCACCTCATCTCTTTTGGTATCTGTGGCGATAACTTGGGTGTGTATCAGCAAGTAAGAAATTTCAAAATTCCCTCAAAAGAATGCCCGTGTGTGGCGCGCATGATTGTTCATCATTCAATTAACCAATTAATCGCCGTTAATATTCCAAAGGTGTATGGGACTTTGAAAAATATATCTAGATTTCTGTCCGCGTCCGTAGACTATGATGCCAACGGGAAACTGCATCATCGGCCCACCCAGATCGGGATCTCGAGAAAGGAGATGTTCGTTTGAATCCTCGACACGGCAGACAGGCAGGCTCCCGTCCCGTTCTACGGGGGTTTTTTTTTCTTTTCAATTTTCGGTTCTGCAGTATTTCGGGTATGTATTTTTTTTTGGTGGTACAACGATGATGATGTGCGTGCATGCGGCGGCTGTAGTGGTGGCCGAATATATAGAGTACAAGCGAGAAAGCGAATTGTATCCTTTACTCAAGATATACCGGCAGGTTAAGCACATCATGGACAAGATTGGAGCGAGGAATAGCTTTTTTTTCGACCGGATGGTCTTTTGAACATTTGGCAAGCAGACCCAACAAGAATGGCTTTTGAGATATTTACCTAAGGAATGTACGTACTGATCCCGAGGGTTTGGGAATGCCAATTCTTCACACCCATCCTGGACTACTTATAGATAGCCTCTGTCCCCTGGAGAGGGGGTTACAGTTAGGGTATTATTTTGCGAAACTTTCTCTTCTCACAAGATGTCGCCATTTGACAACGTTGATGAGTCCGAAAAACAGCATTTGGAGGTGGATATTGCTACCGATGTATGTCACATACAGGCTTCGTCCCCATGTGGGATAACGGATAACTGATGTTCATACAATTGCAAAAGGACGAGACCGACCCCTACGAGAGCGGAAGGCATGTTAAAGCAGTTGCCAGAAAAGGCTGGATGAATTGTGGTTAACCCTGTGATATCCAGTGAATCGGACACAACATCTCTTTCGTCCTCAATTCTCAAGCAAGTACAAGGCTGCCTGAAATTCATAAAGTTATTCACTAACAATGTAGAAGCTATGAATATGAAAATGGGTTAGCAACCTAACACTGCGAGAAGCAGCTCAAAGCTAAAAGGTCCAAAGCCGACGGTACCATGCATACAAAGCTGGAGCTTATGCCTTTCCAAATGACGAGGTAACAATTCCACGACGGAAACTAATATGTGAGGTTGGGTTGCTGAGTGTAAGGGTACATAGACAGAGCAGGACCGGTTCGTCCTTACCTCACTATGGGTTTGCGTCGTTGTAGTTGACAAACGGCAGATTGGACATGATGCACCACTTATATCTCCTTCTGCTGCAGGGAAAGCTTCATGCAGCACCTCTCGAGAACCCGCAGCGTGTACTCGATATCGGGACTGGCACTGGTATTTGGGCTATCGATTTTGCCGAGTTTGATTCCCACCGTCGGCACTATGTTCTGAGTTTTCAAATTGACGCGGCATCTCTAGCAACTACGAGTCCGCAGAAGTCGTTGGCACAGATCTCTCACCCATTCAGCCACGTTGGGTACCACCAAACGTTCAATTCTTAGTGTTAGTTTTTCCCCTCAGTTCCATATCAGATGGTGGCAATTAACTCGAGCCTGTCTCAGCGATGATGCAGAATCCGACTGGACCTTTAGCCAGAATTCCTTCGATTATATCCACCTTCGAGGTCTCTGCGGTGCAATCCAAGATTGGCCACAGCTGCTCAAACAATCCTACGAGTTTGTGCCCCGCTTCCTCCTCCTCCTGCCATAATTAAACCCACATGCAATAGCACACTGAAACCCGGTGGATACGTCGAATCCTTTGAGTTCATCAAATTCAACCTCTTCTGCGACGACGACACGTTTACTCCCGAGACAGCGGCATGGCGTTACTACGACCTCGTCAATAAAGCCGCAACAAAATCAGGTCGACCTTTGACACCCGAACGGCCCCTGCGCGAAATCGTCGCCGAGACCGGGTTCAAGAATGTGCAGGAGAAACTGTTCAAGTGTCCGCTGGGCACGTGGCCGGCGGACCCGAAGCAGAAGGAGCTGGGGCGGTGGTTTATGCTGATAGGAGAAACCGGGTTTGAGGCATATGGCCTTGTATTGTTAACCAGAGTTCTCGGAATGCCTATCGATGAGGTGAAACAGCTTATTGATGATTGCAGGGCTGAGGTTAGGGGTAGAAAGCTTCATGGGTATGGAATTTTGTAGGTGGCCCCCTTCCCCACAGATGTGCTGATGCGGAAGTGGCTGATGAGGGGTAGGAATTTGATTGTTGCGCAGAAGCCGGAGTGATGGAGAGTTGGGTATCTATAGGGCACAAAAAGCGTGTACAGGCTTTTTTTAATTTTTAAATGCCACAAGGTACTTTGTAATGGTAGGATTTGTAATTATCTAATTCAGATAATATGGATATAATGTAAATCATGCAACACTTTGTGAGGTCTAAATATCATCACCAGCATCACCCCTACGAGCAGCGGTGAGACAATGACGGGGGATTGGCGAGGCGAGGTCGTGTCGTGTCGCGGGATGTTGATATCGATATCTGGGATTAATTATCACCACGTGCGGACGTACTTTAGAGTATCCGGGTTTCAAGAAAATTTATTTCCCTCTAAAATGTAAGAGATATAAATAGAAGTCCTATTTATATTTTCAACAGCCATCCAACAAAGCACCAACACTGAATTCAGATTTCGTGATAGTTCAGTAAAACTGTTCATGAAATCTCACCCAGTGTTTTAGATTTAAAATTTGGGTAGTATTTACACACCACAGCAAACGGGTATTTTGAGACAAATATTAGTTCCAGACGATCAGGTTTGCAAGCCCATACGCCGTAATAACTTTGCCTCCCTGCGCTTTCGATCACCTTGTGATTCTAGCAAATCCTCGACCTCCTACCACAGTATTTGTTCGCTTTCTCGCAACTTTGCCAGGTCCACTGGCAGCGGGTGAACCACGGTCAGCTAAAGCAATTTCTGTATGTACTGGAAGAGGGGACCGATTTCCATAATCATGCTCATCTGCATAACAGCATATAAAACATTATGCTTGGTTCTTCTTACAGCGGCATCGACCGGTATAAGCTGCTTTGCAATTGCAGGATATGGTACCACACTTGGTTACTAGTAGATTCCGCTGCTGAAAAATTATACTTCGAAGCGGGCTCCTGATACCCCAACCTCCTTCCAATCTAGGCCTCCCATTTGGCTCCTTGGTCGGTACCTTCGGTTGGTGTAGGGTTGACTGATTTACAAGAGCACGAGTTGGCATATGGGTCGACCTGTTAGCCAACGGGAATATTTGGCGTATGGGTCGGAACATATCTTTCCCCGGGTTGATGTTTCTAGCACCATGCTCGGTCAGCTATGTTAGGAGCTGACATTAATGATTCAAGGTTTTATCACTGCTATGGTTTTTATTTATGGGCTTTATACCATTCGGTTAGATTTTGCAAACTGTGTTGACGGGGCTGTATACGTATTCTATCCAAACAATTGCTCACACGTCCTACACCTGTTTTCTTTTGGTGAACACAAGATATCACTCATAGCCTCAGACCACATGACTCCTTGAAAACAGCAAACGCCGAATCACTCAGACATGGCACGGATCAACCCCCCACAATTCTAGAAACTCCGGTTGTTCTACCATTACCCGCGCGCATCGTTATCGCTACAATTGACACCCCTCCCCCCAAATTCATTCGTCCTCATTGTAGTTGAAGTATTTACTAACCAATCGTTTACTCTCCCTCCTTGCCGTTTGTGCAGCTTTCCGTCGCGGCCGAGTGACGTATGTGTTTATGCTGTCCGCGTCTTCGTCTATATTTGGTGCGGCAGCCTTCTTTGCGCTAGTTTTTCTTTTAGCTGTAGCCGCCGAAGATGTGTTCTTCGGTTTCGGGGTTGTAGGATTGGAGAAGTACTGTGATCTCACTTCGTCGTCTTCCTCGTCGGATGAGGAGGTGGTGGAGGAAGGGTCGTTATTGGCAGATTCGATCATGTCCCGTAGTGACATTACGTCGCGAGGGGGCGCGGAGTTTTCATCTTCGATATCGAGGATGAAACCACCACCACTACCACTAGTTTCCGCTGCTGGTTGATGTTCGTCTTCATCTTCGAGGAGGAATCCGCCGCCGCCAACGTCTTGTTCCTCCTCTTCGGCGAATCCACCACCACCAGAAGCAGTAATGGTATCCTCCCGTTGCCGTTTCGCAAACGGATTCACCTCCACTTCCTCGCCCTCTCCATGCGTCTCCCCCCACTCTATTCTAACTCTCTCCAACACCCTTAGCTTCAGCAAAAACCTCCTCCACCTCCCCAATGCCTCTGCTTCCCTCTTCCCATCCTCCTTCCTCCTCCTCTCCTCCTCCGCCGCTATCCACGCATCTCTAATCAATGCTTCATTCTCTCTCGCAACCACAACACCCTCAACATACGGCACTGCCCGCTGCTGTCTGAACTCAAACCCCGTTACCGCATCTGCATAACTCACACCCAGTTTCTTTGCAATCTTTCCCGCGCCCTTAAGTGGGAGGTGGATTGCGCCCTCCGGGATCATGGAGGGGACGTAGACATCGATGTTTCCGAATGCGTTTTTTGAGATGATGCCGTCTTCGATGGGCGGGGGGGTATATAATTCTGTTTGGTCGAGTGAATACAAACCCTGCATTGCTGTCTCCCCTTCCCGTTGTTTCTCTTCAATCTCGCGTTTCCGGGTCAGTGTTACCGCTCGGCGCTTCACCATTTTTAGTGGTTGTTCACCGAGTTTTATGGTGCGTCCTTCTCGGTACCAATTCTCGACGGCTTTGCAGGTAGTCACGTCGGTGCGAAGGTATACTTTTTCCTCGACCTTGTTGGGGCCTTTTCCTGTGGTGAAAGTTTTGATGTGGGATTTTCCGGGGAGGATGGCTTCTTCGCGTTTTAAGTGGCGGGAGAGGATGTAGTCTGGGTGGGATTTGTAGTAGGAGATTGTATTTCTGTTTACCGATTTCTTTGGATCATTATCGGTGGATGTAGGGCGGTTAAGGTCTGCATCTTCTGCTATTTCTGCTTCGGTCCAGCGATCGCGAGGTTTTAGGTATGGTCTGAGGGCGGTAGAGAACCAGTCAACTGTATAGGAAGAGACGATTTTTCCATCGTAGGAATAGATGGGGACTGTGGAGATTGGGACACGGAAGCCTTTGGTTTTTCCCGGGAAGACGCGTTTGCTGAGGTACCGGGCTGTCACGTCCCGAGCTGTGCCGTCGGGGGAATAGGCGATTACATATGCGATGATTTGTTTTGCGTCTGCAGCTTTTTTACCGCGAGGTTCGAATTTAGAGGTTAGGTCTGGGGTGTGGCCGAGGAGTGGGGAAGGGAAGGCGGAGAGGGTGAGGTAGGTGTTTGTGGATGAAGAGAGGAGCTCGGTCCAGAATATTGGGTACAGGAGGTCTTTGTCGTATGTTGTAGGTTTCTGCTTGGTGGTAGTGGTGGTGGAATCTTGAGCACAACTGTGTCACTACTTGTGTTCGGATGAAAAGATGATGGGAGTGCCTACTTCTTTTTGACTTGGATTTAATGAATCCTCCTCCTCCCTCAACTTCACTGTCCGACTCGGTATCCTCAACGCTACTCAACCCGCTCGAATCGCTATCAACCTGCTTCCCCTTCCCCTTCCCTTTCCCCTTCCCCTTTCCCTTCTTCACAGCAGCCTTCTTCTCCACCTCCACCGATACACTCCCCTCCTCCCTCGCATTCTCCACACCAGTAAACCCAAACCCCAACGGCTGCAATGAAAAAACACACCTCGCCTCCCACCCCAGGGCTCTACACAACGCCGTAAACAGCATCGCGCCAACATCTCTACTCCCTCTACACACCCTCGCACACTCTCTCAACCCCTCCCTCCCTTTCACCATCTCCCCAACAGCTTTAAAAACCGTCTCTCCACCCCCATCATTCCTAAACCTATACCCCCCTTCCTCCCCCACCTCCTTGCCTTCCTTCAAAAACTGTTGTAAACTCTTATACCCCCCCTTCCTCAGCCCCGGCGCAGTAATCATAAACTTCCCCCTCCACCAATGCAGTAACGTTCCAATCACTGCTTCCAACCCCTTCCCCTTTGCCTTTTCAATATCCCGCATCACCCCCGGCGGAACATGGCTTAACATCACGCCCTGTACTTCTTCATCGTTGAGCCAGCGGTTCCGGAGGTACCCGTGGAAGAGAAGGAATTGGATGTGCATGCAGTGTGTTAGCATACGTATCCGACGCTCTTCGAGGGAGGCTCCCTTTTTTTTTGTGGGAGTGGTGGAAGGGGGGGCGGAGGTGAGGGTTAGTTCTAGGTCTCCCCCAATAGGAGGGACGGTGGTGGTGGTGGTGGTGGTGGTGGAAAGAGGTAGAAGGACGTCTTCCCATTCTCCTGCTTCTTCTTCGTCGTCGTCATTGTCGCCATCGGAATCTGGATTGTTGGACGGTGGTGGCGTGGCCGAGGAAGAATCGGAACTAGAGGTTTCGGTGTACCCGGGGATAGTCAGGCGTTCCCTCTTTTGCGGAGCAACATCTCGTCGTGGTATAGGTCGAGACCGTTTTACGGGGTGTGCATGTTTTGCGGCGACAGTAGTTGTCGCTTTCCGTTTCGGCGGCATTTATTCGGTTGGTTGAGTTCAGTAATAGAAGTCGCGTTAAGTTCAGCTCATTGACTCGGGAAGACGTGACGTGAATGTAACACGTGAGTGACGCAGTTATAGTTGCCAAGCTAGTCTAAGCGTCATAATGATGATTTCTCCGACTCGGTGAGCACACGATCGAAAGGATGCTCTAATACGAGCTGCCCGACTCCAATCGCTTCCTCGCCCCCAAAAAAGGTTACTTTCCAACACGACTCTTCTCCAAGCCCCTCCAAGCCCCCGAAATAAAATCCCGAAACCCAAACTATGCAGGAGTTTCGTGTGGGGTGAGAGTGAGCGAGGTCTGGTCGGGTCCCCTGAAAGAAAAAAAAAGAATCCCCTCACAAAACAATGACTACAAGAAAAGCAAATCGGTTTATAAAACAAAAAGATGCCGGCTGACTTTATGCACACTTGGGGTGGGAAGGAGGGCGATAAATATAATTCGTCTCGTCTCAATGATAATGCAACACAACAGGATCGATACAAACGGGTGGGCAGGTAAAAAAAAAAACCCCAATACAGTCGCTGCATGAGCCATAAACGACAAGCACTGCCGCTCCACTGGTGGTGGTGGTTGCTGCCTACCTGCGTTACCCCGCATCCATCTCCTCATACACAGATATCACACAAATCATTAAGACACCTACGATTGTGATTGCAGATCGTTTGTTTGTTCCTTTTCTTCCCCACCCCCGCCAAATCCATTCGATTCGTTCAATCCTTTCCATCCGTTAATAACTTAGTAGTACTGTACAAGACCAACTCCGAAAAGAAGAAAAAGTACCTTCAAAAATAAAAAGCGAACAATCGTAGCACCACTGACAAATAAAGAGTGTGCACGAATGCCTCCGTACTGGTTAAAACACCCAAAAGAAAACCCCACAAAAAAAACATAAGAGTGAAGAATGAAAAAAGTACCCCAAAGCCAGGTGAAAAAATCACGGACAAGTAAAACTCCGTTAAACCCTTTTCACAACGCACTGAGCAAAAAAAAAGCAGATAACCCCCAAGAGCCAAAAAATGAAAAACCCGATACCTATTCAACAAAACAGTCAAAAACGGCATACCAGCGTAAACCCCCCATAAGCCTAAAATAAATTCAAAACATCGTAAATCCCATCCAAAAACGGAATAGCCTAAAAATCACTTGGAGCCTCAAAGGAAAAGGTGGTTGCGTCCTATCGTACACCCCCCGGAATAGCTTTTGAATCTATTGTCATTGCCTGAGGTGAAGGTGATGCCGGAAGCAGTTCTCCTGCAGGAGCTATCAGAAACGGCGGCTGCTTTGCATGGTCTGCACTCATAACACTCTTCGACACGGCCGCCTCATCCTTCTTGTCAGACGGCACTGTATCCACTGATTTAGAGTTTCGCTTGCTATACTCCTTCAGGCTGATGATCTTCTTTTTGGTGGGGCTGGGAGATACTGGCGTTGTAGCAGTACCTATAGAGGCTATGACCGAAGGCGGGAAGGCTGAGCCAGAAAGTGGAGTGTGTGCTGCTCCAGTAGTACCCGGTGTTGACTGGCTCGGGGAAATCGAGCCATTCGGAGAATTGGATGAAGGCACCTGAAGATTCAAGCCAAAGGATCGGAAACCATTTACCGAGGGTTTATCTACAGGACTTATACCATTCTGTTGAGGCTTTATCTGGTTTATAACTCCACGGGGTTGATCAGAATCAGCGAAAAGATCTCCAAGAGCAGGTCCTGGATCAGGAGGACGTAATGAAGTAAATCCTTCAACCGCATTCGCACCAGGGTAACTTGGTGATGCATCAGATAGTGATGCGGGTTTCTGACTTGGACTAACGGCTACAGCCGTAACACCCTGTGCTCCCGCTTTATCTCTTGCTGCATCCTCGTTTTCGCCTATTCTTGCGATCTTTGGTGGCTGAAGAGACACGGTGGTGTCTTCCGCAAAGCAGTCGTGCTTTCGCTTCTTATCTTGTGCTGACATGACAGAAGAAGCAGCTACTTCTCGGTCACGGAGTAAACTTTGCATCAAACGTTTCCGAAGAGGCAATCGCGGCGGTCGAGGGGGGGTGTTTTGCATAGGCGGCAGCTTCCACCATGGCAGTTCATCATCCGGTTCCGTCTGCATTGAAGAGTTGACGTAATTTGACTTCGGGGTTCTGGCTTTCATTTTCCGCCGGACTTTAGATGATGCCGAAGATGTCCCTGGAGATTTCGACTGCGTCCCACGACTGCGACCTTGATGGTCTTGAGAACCTGTAGAAGAGCCAGGCGACCGCCCCGTGGAAGCATCCACAACTGAAACCTCGCGGGCATTTGACGATCCTGGACTTGTCGCGGGTGATTCAGTCTTGCGCGATTTCTGTTTTCGGGGTTCATCTATGCCACGAGCATTCTCCGAGCCCGGACTTGCTGAACGAGTGGTCCCTGTAGGCAGTGAAGCCATACTACTCCGTTTTCGGCGTTTATTAGGTTGAACTTGTTGCTCCTGAGTTTGCTTCTCTATCCGCGACAAAACATCCTTGAATTTTCGAGCTTCTCGTCCCGTCATCGTTCCCGACTCGACGGCAGTCTCTTGAGGTAGAGATGGCGTCAAATCCCGGCTGCGAGGTTTGACCTTGACTGATGCTTTAAAGTCGTCGTCGTCGTCATCGTTCGGGTGCGAAATGGCAAGATCAGGGGTCGGTTCTTTCGAAGCAGTTGATTCGGTAGATGGGTTTCGCTTTATCCGTTGCCTCTTGCCGGTACCGTTCGTCAAAGGTCGTTTTGTGGCAATAGAATCGACACCGTCGCCACAACTTTTGATTTTAGCCAATAAACAATCGGGAGGTCCGGCACAGGCACAATCGCCCATCTTTTCAATTAGATTGTCAACCCAAGGCGCAGCCTGTTTCATCTCGTCCGCGGTTAGCCTGGATAAATCTACAGCCCCCTCACCGAGGTATTGTAGCTGTGTCGAACCATTCCAATCCCAACCAAGAGTCAACTCGGTACCGGCTTTTATCGGTTCGGAAGCAAATAATGCAAAAAATACACCGGAGTCATCCGTAACAATTGTCTTAATGCATACATTTGGCCGACAACTTCGTCTCACAAAACGTGCTTCGGAGCCAAAACGTCGCGCGTCGATATATATAGGAAGCTCTGGGTGGAAAATAACATAGGGTTTCGGATGATTCCACAAGCCATACTGATTTATTGGCTCTTGTTTGTAAGTTTCCTGAAATCCAACTTCGCCTATAAACAATGCAACAGGTTTCCCTCGAGAACAGGGTGAATCCAATACAAAGCACCACCGCGAATGTTCGGAATATGACTTCGAAGAATCCGGTAAATTCTGGACAGAAGTCTTTGGAAAGCAAATAGATGAAAGATCTTGCTTCATGAAGCGCTTTAACACCCCCTCGTTAGTTGTAGAGGCACTAGACAAATAACTCTTGACCTCCTCATTGGCATGTTTATTCCGGTCGATATCGTTGAATTCGTATTTGTATTTGTCCAGATCAGTATCGCTCTCCACATCTCCGTTTCTATCGGGAAGATAGACAGGACTACCTGACCCAGATCCGACGGTAGTGCCATTATTTGTACCGACAACTACACCTTGATTCGAATGTGACGTCCTTTGGTTTCGTTTGCGAGCGGTTGGGGGTTGTGGTTCTCTAGGACTAGGCAGCTTAACAACGCCCGTCTTCTCCGACCCCGGCGGCGCTGTGCAAGGGGTATACCCGTTTTGTCCGCCGCGTTGGGCTTCCTTCTTTTTATGCGAAGCGTTTGCTGATCGCTTCCTCTTCTCGTCTCGGCGGCGCTGTCTCTGCAATTCCTTGGCCTTTCTGGCGTCGACTGGCCGTGGGAGGCAATTTGAACAGAGATACTTCTCTGGTAATTCGCCCTCCCGTAACTGCATGCACGCGATGTGCTGCCACGTCCCACAGGCGTCACAACAAATGGTATACCCATCATCCTCGTCGTATTCACAGATGCACTGGATTTCACCACTAGAGTCACCGGATTCGTGCGTGGGAGTAGAAGTTGCGGTCAAAGAAAGCTGCTGAAGAATGGGAGGTGATGGAACTGTTGGGTTCTCAGTCATTATCTTGCTGTAAAGTAGCCTCTCTGCGGCTTCGTCAATGAGAGGGTTGGTTTTGTCGTGTTTAGAAGTAATCTGGTAATAGAAACATGTCGAAGAATGCGGCAGAGAGGGAATCGTAATTTCCGGAAGGAATAATCTGCTGAAAAACTGCTGAAAATCAGGCTTCCCGCTCGAAAAATGAATGCATGTGCCATCGCTGGAAAGAAAAAATATTGGGTCGAAACGGAAAGGGTATTTGGGAGGGATTCGGGGGTGATCCAGCGAGCGAACAAAACGAGGGTGGAAAGGCTGACCTGTTCAGAAAGGCGTGCCACAATCGCAGTGGCCGGATTGCTGTCTTTTCCTGAATGTTTCCTCGGACGTAGGTATCTCGCTCGAGGTTATGCTATTTGTGGGTGGCAAGCGAGCCGGTAACGGGTTGGTAGTAATGACAGAGTGCCGTAATAGGAGGAAATGTTGAAAGACGAATAAAGTCTTCAACACAACGAAGGGTGTTGATGAAGATGAGGACGGAGTTCTAACAGATCTCTCACGGCCGTAACGAAGAGTGGTAGGCTGGCAGCGGCGAGGGAAGAACCGAAGGGTAGAACTGAATGGCGATATGGTAGTGGAGGCAAGGGCCGGTATCGACGGCGGCGGCTTGATGAGAAGATCTCGAAGAAGCCCGACAACGTGAATGGCAGGTTGGACTGTTGGAGCGAGGACAAGTGTAAGTGAGCGAGAGAAGTGAAGTGAGGGCGAGAAGTCGTTGCAAATTTCGGAAATCTGAGGGGGGTGGTGTGTGTGTGGAAAGAGACACCAAGGTAGAGTGGTAGAGTAGAGCAAGGAGGAAGGGGCAAGCAACCAAGCAAGCAGCAACGAAAGCAAGAACTGAGTGAAGTGAGTGTCCACCAAAACCAACCCAGGCATACAGAACTCACTTACCCTTAGCAATAAATGGCGGGTTGGCACTAACCTCAAAAGGGTAATTATAAATGCCCATAATAATAAGCTTGAGGTAAGACGATATCCCGACACATCAGCCAAAGCCCTGCGGTTGCAGGGGGAATCACGGGAATATGTAGTCGCGCAGACTGAGCTGAGGGAGGGCGGCGGTCAAGCAGCACCGACAGATGGACTTCCAAGCAGCCATCGCCGCAGCAGAAAGTCAAAGCCACCCGATGAGCTGTCTGTCCCGAACAATCTCATCGCTACCTGGCAGATGTGGGGAGACAGATAGATGATGGATGGTAAGGCAGGAAGGAAGATAAATGGTCGGTGGTAAGGGTATTTGTTGTTTGTTCCTGGGGAGTTGGTGGTGGGCTGATGGTGGCGGTGGTGGGAGGTTGGGCTTGTTGTGCCGTTGAAACAAGCGGGAAGGTAAAGGAGAAGGGTACACGGCTGCCAAAGAAGGGCGGGAAATGAGCATACTGACTGAATCAGTTCCAGGCTCTCGCAGTCAGACCCGCCGAACCGAAGAAGAGAGAGGTGGAAAGGGCGAGAGAAATATTTTGTCAGTCCGTCTGCCCTTCTGTCTGTCCCTCTCATCCGCCATCGACCCTCTTCTCCTAAGCTGTGTCAAACTGCCGACACGGTGGACGACAAAAGCCTCGATCCCTCCTTAGCAAAACAAAAGGACCAAAATTCACCCGATCGGGCAGTGAACGGGGGCTAGGTTCGCTGTTAGCTTGTTGGGAGCATTTCGCGCCAGCCCCAATTCGGCTTACGACTCATCATCAGCAGGCAGGGATTGCATCGGAAAGAGTTGCGAACGAGCCAATTACAGCAGGCATTCCCTGAACCCAACGCTGGAAAGTCAGACAGCAGCGGCAAGAGAGACGTGAAATGAACGATAGTGGTCTCTGTTGCTGTACCCTATGGATGGTTTTTGCGGCGATGTGATGTGATGGTGATGGATTGCCATAGGCAAATCGACGGCCTCACGCAACGTATGGCCGATGGCTGGATGGGATGATGAACTTCCAATTGTCCACTGGCTGTCGAAGACGGCGATTTCAATCTCATATGCAATATGACCTACCCTTGGCATGTGCTTGGTGTGTGTGAGAAGTGTGTTGAGAAGGGAGGGAAGTAGAGTGCTCTAGAGTACGAGTACAATACAGCGCAATGCAACGCTGGGCGTGCTGGGCGGGGTCGGCTAAAAACAGAAACCCCCCCCCCCCTTCACCGCTCGTCCATCCTCTTTCTTCTTCCTCCTCCCCCGTCTTATCAGAACTCCCATGCACCCACCTTTCGCTGTTGCTCTACGCTTTTCTCCTCTCCGAGAAATATCAAGGCTTCATCGTCATCCTGCAAGAGCTCAGCCTACATTCCAATTACCAGCATATCCCCCCGGCAATGAAGACCTACTACAATATCTCGACTTTTTCTTGGGATCTACGAGTGGGGCCAGGTTTCGAATACAACAAAGGCTAATGCAACCTTGCTTACCACCTAATTGATTCGGTTGCTTTACAAATACCCTCGGACTGCTGCTGCTACTACCAGAGACAGCATGATGTCTACCACTACTACTCGAAACCATCTTTATACCTTACTACATTTACCTTACCATCCCATCGAAAGGCACTACGTCTGATGTCTTAAACGACCTAAACCTAGACTGTCTATGGATTCACCGGAACCGGCAATTTTCCTTTCGGCCTTCGACAACAAAAGTTGCAGACGCAGACTCAACCTACAGATGATCCGAGGAGTATTTACCCCGCCTTCCGACATGCAAGTCTGCGTATCATCAAGAGCATAGATCATTTGTCTCCACCTGCTCCCCTCCTGATCTGCTGCGGAGAAGTAATAACTGAAGTGCAATCCTACCTCCCAAGCCCGTTGCCGGGCTGTGCACGCTGCACATAGAGTAGACGTCATTGATCATTGCCACAGCTAACGCAGTTACTTGGGATGTGATAATGGTACGATAGTTGGCGCAAACATCGATAGTAACCCACCGTAGATGGTGGAACAAACGATTACTTTCCCCCGCCCAGTGCCCACAATACATAATGTGACCTGAAACATCATGCAAGCCTATATCAAATTAATCGTGATTCTTTTTTTTTCAAAGCTAAATCTGGAATCGAACAAACCGCCTCTTCACAAGCCAAAAACGCCTCCTCAAAATAAGACTACAATATATGATACTTATCACAAAGTTATGATGATTATTGATAGCGCCTCTCGGGCATATGTAAGAGATCTCGATTACCACCACACTTAAGTACACATACAATCACACCCCTTTAGGGCTCTTACGTCCATTGGGTGGGGCGCCCCGATAGAAACTATTGCCACATCAGTTTCGGGGAAGAGCATCACAACGCAGAGCTTTTTGTATATGGGGCGGTATTAATTCAATTGGCTAGAACTAGGATCTGGAGGCAAGATTGGCGATATCCACCGCAGGTACCCATCTATAATTGCACTCGGGCCCGTTGTTTTTCTGCCTACTTATCTACGCAATTTTATTGAGGGATGATGGGTGGGGTGTGAGATTAAGATACTGGATTTGTTAGAGAGGGGATTTTGAGATGTGTTGTTTTTGTGGCGTTAGGGATATCGACGCAGGCCCATCGAGTGATTTGGAATGCTCGGATGGAGATGGAGATGTGCTCAAGAGAAGGAAGCGGTAAATATATTGGCTTCCGTTCGGCTTTGCCTTACACTTCCTAATCAATTGAATAAATAGCCCTTCACCATCAAAAAGAGGTACATACCACAACGTGAATACAATCGATTCTCTCGAAGACCCAACAGCAGCCCAGGCCAAATCCAGCGAATAGATAAAAATCATCCGTCAGGGGTCAGTGCCATTGTTTGATACGCGAAGAGTATGACTCCAGTGCCACAGCGATCGCTAGCCGGTAAACGGATATACCAGTTACCCCGCCTTGGGGGGATAACAAAGCTTCAAAGGCAGTCAATCAATTGCAAGTGTCCCCTTGGGATGAACACGGCAAACTATGTAGAAGAAGGCTAGCACATGGGAAGGAAGGAAGATTTGGGAATTTAATTTATTTATGGAATATGGTGAGTACGAGGCTTTAGTTCTGTAGTTTGCAGTTTCGTCCCAAACTCTAAGCCCTTGGGTAGGTCTATACATGACAGATAGGAATCGAGTGGATAATCCAATAACGGATATTCGTTAGTTGGCGATGCATATTGTGCAATCGACTTATACGTTTGAATGGGCATGAAAAAACGGAGTTCGTAGAATTAATGTATTCTTTGCGGGATCAAAGAAACCTTGTACATCTCTAACTCTCAACTCACACATCAAAATTCGGCACGAATTCTCAACATGGAGCGGGCAGTTATCTTTATCCGCGAGTTTTAGAGTTTTAAAGTTCACACTCTAACATACATACTTGCTTGCCTACTGCTTCCTGCAATGCAGTGCGTACGGCACGCAGGATACTCATCTCTTTTTTCTTTTCATGCACCCCAGCTTATTTTTCCTGCGCGAGCGAATCATAGACCGCTGGTGGAGATGACAGATTTTTTGGAAAAAATATACCAGCAGGGATGGGATATAACACATTAGGCAAGGGGATCATTGGTTCGCCACTGAAAGGGCTTGAACCACCTTTTTTTTTATCGAAGGATTATAAAGCTTTGATTTGGTAGTGCCGGGTTCTGGAGAGGAATCTGGGTCCGGACGGGTATGGCGATCCGATCAATTCTTGTGAGTGGGATATTGGTAAACGGTGATCTGTATTGAAGGAGCCAGGCGGGGGGACAGTAGACAATAAGGTCCTGGAGCTAGAGTGGTGAAGTTGTAGGATCGGATAAAACATGTATAGTGTATAGAATATATGTACAATTGATGATGGACACATGAACCCTCCGCCTCCAGTACATACAAGGAATTCCGGAATCAAGGCAACCTAAGATCAGCATCTGCAAACCCTGTTCCAAACTCCTGCCAACTTCCATGGAATGTAAGATCCCCTGAATCTCTAAATATATGGCCTGGGACTTCGTCATAGGTACGTAAATAGCCCATCGGATGGATGTGTCTTTCAGATTGGAAATCTTTATATATTCCACCGGGACAACACCAAAATCGGCTTCGAAGACAAGCGTTTGTTCTAGAAAATGGATTATCAATGACATGTATCAGACGAAACGTCCCCAATGCTTATTGAAATCTGCGTTACGAACCCACATGCAGACTTCCGATCACGTCCTCTCACTGTCTCCCAAAAATAACCCGTAGTGTTCAACTTTAGATTTGAGTTCTGTCCCGTGCGTGATGAACACAAAGAATTCTTTTGGCCAACCAAGCCGATGCATCGCGGCGATAATCCGAGATGAAATTTTTGATTGTAAGTTTCGTTTGTTCTGAATCATTCTTGCTAAGGCCTATGGCAGACAAAGAAAAATCCCATAGCCAACTTGTGAGCACCACCCTCCAGTACGCCTGGACTAAACTTCCCATTTTGGAATTACCACTCGACAAAATTGGTCCGTCACAAGAAATTGGGTTTGGTGGGAGCGTTTCTTCTCAAAGAACGAATAGAGCTCTAAAGGAAACAATAGACGGCACTGGATTTGACGGATTTTGGGGTATATACTCGCAATTGTACCCTCTTGGTCTGTCCTACACAAATAAACTCGAGTCCATTTTTTCCGTTGGCCAAGTGGATTAAACTTTGACGGAACACACCAGAAGCAACCCAGAGGTACGTCCAGGCTATACCTACGCATTTTTGTGTTCCATCATTGCCGTTTCAAATATCGAAATCCAGAGTTTTTTCTTTCTTCTAACCCTGATGTACCCCCAGGACGTCATCTAGGTTTTACTCAACAAATGTCGCCATTCTGACAAATCTGTCGAATACAGACAACTCCGCATGCGTAAACGCAAAAAAAGACTATGCTAATTTCGTCCATTCCATAGTTACGCCTACACTTGTATGGATGAAATCCATGTCCTCTTCCTTATCCACCGCCGCGCCATTCTGACAAATTTGTCGAATACAGACAACTCCGCATGCGTAAACGCAAAAAAAGACTATGCTAATTCCGTCCATTCCATAGTTACGCCTACACTTGTATGGATGAAATCCATGTCCTCTTCCTTATCCACCACCGGCAAAGCTAAGAGGTCAATATGTTGACCCTCACTCAGAATTAGTGTGTTCTTATGCTGGCAATACCAACAGATTTGCTTCCATTCGAAGCAAATAGGGTAACGTCCTGTTGTGAGTGAATTACTTACTATGATGCAGTGATACCAAGATACAACTCCACCCCCGCCATGGCTCCTCGAGAACCGCCGATCAAGAACTTCATGGACGTCGGCTAGGATGGATTCCAGCAGGAAATGGGCAATAGGCAATGAACTGGTGATTTTAGCGGTACCTAAAGTCTAATGGATCTTCTGAAGATGTGGGGCCATAGCAAGAAGTAAGGGGTCGATTTCTCAATGTCTCAATGCTGGATGCACGCGGAAATTACTACTGTGCCACAGCCAATATTTGTTTATAAATATGCAGCGGGCAGCACAAGATAGTGGCACTGTTCTCTATTCAATAACTACCATCTTTGGAAAGCTTGGGGGGAATGAATTTGGTCGTTTGATGGTGGAAGGTTAGGGTTAAATCAAGCTGCACCAAACCGTACATTCACTGAACAGAGGTATCATGAACTAGTCCATCCAGTTAGTGAACCGGGTATGTTCACCAGAGGGTTAGAACATATGTGGGAGGATTCGGCTGCTCCGAGATAAGCACTTAGTAGTGCATAGGCCGGTTTTATCACCAACTGATATGATACGAAACCCACGATCCGCGTGGCTGTTAAGAATCTAGATCTTATTCATAGATGGAATCGATTTTATCTACAAAATTCAAGTCCCGTGGCCATCCTCAACCGGACGATTTCGAACGTTTATGAAACGGGAACACCACAGCGTGCTATACTCCTTCACAACAGAGTTGGTTAGATGTGCACTTTGCATGATCAGAGGCCGTGGGGTAATGAATTATCAAGAGGCCATCTCTTAGAATTCCTGGCGGAGCATGGTGCTAAAAACACCAGGACTCAGGTTCGAAACCTACAGTGCTCAATTGGTGCTATAAACATCAAAATACATGTTCGAAACCTGTGCTATCAACCTACTCAACTGGTTTTTTTTTTTTTTTTTTTTGTTTGAATCATATTGTATTCACCCCCTAAGGGGGCGCCCAGTTTCGTTACCTAACCGGCCATCCTCGAGAGGACATGACATAATCCATTTATCCCTGTGTACTTCAACAACGTGAGCTCTTTGTGTCCGCCAAGCCTTGTTATCTCCAAGTCGTACCACCCTTATCTCCTTCCCCCCATTTCCGCCGGCACACTAAACCCTCCAATCCCACCCATTCCCCACCCACCATACCACCTAAACTTCCCTCTCCCATGCAGGGTCTCATTGATGTCATCGCAGTGGAATACCCCAACCGACCAATCCCCTGTCCGTTCCGCCCCTCCCCCTACTAGGACGTGGTGAATCGACCAGCATGCTTGTTGAATGCGCAGAAGGTGTGTTGAGTTCTTAGTCATGAGTGTTTTCGGAGCGCCTGGGGGGCAGGCACTGGGATTCGAACCCATAACATGCAGCATAGTAGTACAGCTTCTCATAAGATCATCAGCATGATACCACTACACTACGGGGGCCCGCCCCCCTACTCAACTGGTGCTATAAACACCAAGTCTCCAGGCTGGAAACCTGCGGTTATTACTTTTTGCATTTCAAAATAGTTACTCGCATAGCTGGCGAATTAATATATGAAATTTCCAACCATAGGTAGGTTAACCCATAGGGTCAACAAGACTCCATATCATTACTAGCTGGCAGGACGTGGTGCTGAAAACACCATGGCCCAGGTTCGAAACCTACAGTTCTCAATTTGTGCTATAAACATCGAGTGCTCGAAACGCAAGTTTGAAACATGTAGAACCCACTCAATTGATGCTATAAACACCAAGTCCCAGGCATTGAAACCTACGATCAATCTTTTTTCATCTTTCAAAAGACGCTAATTATTAAAATGCCATAACTGGATGAAATAATTGAATCAACAAGATATCAACTCCTAGCATAGCAGACCGGGCGAGGTGCTAGAAACATCCCGATCCAGGCTCGAAGCCTACAGATCTCAATTAGTGCCCAAAACACCAAGATTTCATGCTGGAAACCAGCGGTTAGCCCTTTTTGCGCCTTAAAAATACGCATGGCTGGCGAATTAATACGATGTCATAGCTAGATTGAATTATTAAATCAATAAGATGTCAGCTCCTAGCATAGCTGAATGAGCAAATAGATGCTAGAAACATCAGATGCAGGTTCGAAACTTGCACCAACTCAATCAATTGGTGCTCTAAACACTAAGTTCTTAGGCTAGAAACCCGCAATTACCACTTTTTTTGATTGTCTTTTTGAATGTTCTCGACTAAGCATCAGGCCTCCCTGCCATGGTAAAGATAAATGCGTGACAAGTATTATTCATATCTCGAGAAGTTATTCTCACTTCTCAAAATGCGATTCTTCCCCACCCAATGATCATGGAATGATGACATGAATCTGCCCACATGGAGCAGTGTTCTAAAAATACGGGGGGCAAATCTACTGTCTACAGAAGGAAAGTATGGGAAAAGATATAAAGGAAGTGATCGAAATTTAAGGGAGGCGAGTTGTGTGAGCAATTGTATTGACCATCGCACGAGACATGAATAAAATACAGCCCTTCTCCCCAACACAGTTTGCAAAATCTAACCGAATGATATACCGTATAAACCGCGTAGCAAAGGAATAGACGGCGCCGAGTTTAATTAAGGTTCATTGGTTGAGAGATCTCGATAGCGAGGCGGGTTTAACTTTGTCCAACCTCAACTGTCGAATTTTCTTCTTCATGCTCAGGTTACCTGTATACAAATGTGATTTCCTCAGTTGATCAGCCAAGGTTTTCAATTTGACTCACTGCTGGATTTTGTCCAACCCTGGCTTCATGAACCTCCTCCAGCACTTCGTCCCATACGCCATCCTGTGCTTCCGGAAAAGAAGTGCCCCGGTCCAGCACCTCTGTCAGTAGGCGAGTTTATAGAGGAAATTCTGCAAGTTAGCCGCATACAGAAGAGGAAGAGCCAAAAACCATCACTACCAGCTACCACCGTATCAAAGAAGTGAAGCCCTCCTACTTGCTCTCACTGTCAAGGTGTAGGCTATCGAAACTGTAATGAGAAATGCCCAGGTTTGTAGATATAGACTGCTTAAGCTGATTTGATATCACTCGACTTGATTTGTCAGAAAGTATAAATTAAACTCGGCGCCGTCTATTCCTCTGCTACGCGGTTTATACGGTAGAGCCCATAAAGAAAGCCGTAAAATTCCATAGCAATAAACATGCAACCCCCCACCAAAAAACCGAAAAAGCAACCTAAACTCCAATACCAGATGCGCACCGCACTATATAGATTGAACAACCGAAGTACCATCAACAAATCTTGTTTTGAAGATCCTACAAAACACACTTGTCAGTAAAAAAACTATATAGGGCTTTTGGGTGTGGAAGTACCGATTCGCATTCTGGAACATTCCATCCTTCAAACTGACGACAATAAACTGGCTCCCCTTAAACCTCGTCTTGATCAACCGTCCAATATTCTGTGTATGCGACAGGTCCAACGCAGCATCGACTTCATCCAGGATATACATCGGGGCGGGTTTAAACTGTAGCAAAGCCATGATGAGTGACAACGCAATGAGCGATCTTTGTCCTCCACTCAATTCCGTCAAACTCTGTTTCCACACCTTCCCCAATTGTACCTTCACCTCGAGACCATCTGTAACCTCCTTCCCCTCTGGAGGTACAAGCTTTGCAAAACTCCCCGGCAGGAGCTCTGCGAAAATGTTGCCGAAGTCGCCCGATACCTTTGTGTGGGTTTTTTGTAGGGCTTCCTTCTTGTATCGATCTAGCTCAACTATGGTTTCTTCGATCTTACGCTTATCCTTAATAACCGTTCGAAGCATTTGTTTGAGCGATACCTCCTTCTTTTCGACACTGTCAATCATGTTCATGACTTTGGGATTGATTTTCTTTTTCATTCCTTGGAAGCGTTCTGCTAGGTTTTTGAGTTGGGATCGGCATTCGTTGATGTTGACGGATTGGAACTCGTAGGGTGTGCCTAGTCGTCCGAATTGTTCTTGCTCTTCTTCAATCCATTCGTGTTCCCGTTCCAGCCGAGTCACAGCCTCCTTCGATGCTTGCTGCTCTTTGTGGAATTTTTCTACTTCATGGCCAAGTTTTTGCTTTTCCAGTCCCTCCTCGGCGATGCGGGCATGCTTGCTACGGGTGGCGTCTTCGAGAGCTTGGAGTTCGTCGTCGAAACCGGAGAGTTTGGCGCGTTCGTCTTCTAGTTGGGCAAGGGCGATATCATGGACATCTTTGACTCGAGTGTGTTCGGCTTTCAGTTCGGCGATCTCTGCTTCTTGTACTTCGATTGTGGCGTTCACTTCTTCGAGTGATTCCTGGGCTGCAGCAAGGTCCCCACCGGCTTGTTCTAACTCAAGTTCTGCGGACTGGAATTCCTCTCGCATCGACTTCATGGCTTGAGACTGGTTCGCGACACCTTTCTTGAGTGCTGCTAGGGATTTTTGTAACTCGGCTAGCTTGCCACCCTTGTTGTTCTTGAACTCGTTCATGTCCTTCTCAATCCTCTTGACCTCCTTTGCGGCTTCCTCTTGGCGTTTCTTCGCATCAATAATGTCATTCTGGGCTTGCTCGATACCTTCCTTCATCTCATCTACTGCGTGGATGATACTTGAGCTCGAATTGGAGTTGATCTGCTCCTCGGTCAATCCAATCTCATGGTTCTTAAGCTCAAGTTCCCTCTTGAGCCCTCGCGCCATATCGAGTTTCTTCTTTTCCCTCTCCATCATCTCCTTGATTTCATTCAGCCTGGTATTTGCCTCCGCAATTTGTCGGTCCAAGGCATTGATCTTCTGGATTGTGATTAGAACTCCGCTAGAGCTAGGAGCAGAACCACCAGACAGGGTGCCGGAAGGATCGTAGATATCGCCTTGAAAAGTAACAGACTTGGAGCGAACCTTTGGATCAAAGGTTACGCTCTTCGCTGTATCGGCGTCCTGGCAAATGAAGGTAGAACCAAACACATACTCCATTGCACGGGCAATTTCCTCTTCATAGCCAACAAGCTCGATCGCCAGTTCGACTTTACCGGGGGCGATGCGTTGTGCGGCAACAACAGTGTCCGCTGGAGTACGATAGGCAACGATTTTGTTTAGAGGAAGGAGGGTGACCCGCTTCACCAGTTCACCTTTTTCCAGAAGTAGTGAGCCGGTATCTTGCGTATCAACAACGACATTGTATAGACGCCCTCCGGCACAGATTTCCAACGCGGTTCCAGCTTCAATCTTATCCTCGTCCAGGGTAAATAATTGCGCAACCAGCCCTTTGACTTTCGATCGATCGAAGTTGGGAGTGGGATCCGTGTAGCTGAAATCCATGCCCTTCACACGTTGTCGGAGCTTGTTAGCCTCCTTTGTCAGACCACGGATTTCGTCCTCCAGTGCAGTTTGTTCACGTCTGGTTTCCTCCTCTTTGCCCTCTTCATACCCAAGCTTCGCAAGCTCAGCCCCCAGTTTCTTTGCGGCAGATCGTAGATTCTCCAAATCCTTGAAGAGGGTTGCATTCTGTTCTTTTGCCTTCTTAGCTCGAGGTTCCTCTTCTCGGATTCGTTTGGTCAAATGCGTGATCTTTAGCTTGGCTTGTTGTTGCTCAGTAGCAGCAGTGCTGGCACGGTTCTTGGCATCTATTATGGTGAATGTGAGTTGAGTTCCTTCTTCGGTGGTGGATAATTATACCTTGTAGTTGTTGCTGGTAACCACTTTCTTGTCCTTCTCTTGATGCAACGCCTGTGAGAAGTTCCTGCAGGAGCTCTTCCTTCTGTTCAGCTTCTTTACTTTGTGCATCGAATTCTGCCTTTGCCGCATCATATGCCTCCTTCAGATTGTCGTAAATCTTCGTTTTCTCCTTCAGTGTTTTCTCCAAGTCCTTGACATTCTTTAATGTCTCCTTGCGCTTTCCTTTCTCTTCGGCAACACCATTTGACTTCAGATCAAGCACAGTTTTCAGACGTACTATTTCATGAGACTGTGCTTTAACCTCGTCCTCAAGCGCCTGGAATTTACCGCCCTTGCGAAGCTCCTTATCCCGCTGCGCCCTAACCCGTTTTGTGTCCTCTGCCAGGTTTTCGATTTCGTTCTTTAGTTTCACGACATTATCCTCCAGGAATTTGACCCTCTGTTTCTTCGCCTCGAGGTCTGCGGCAGATCGTTGCACCTTTTCCTTGTTCTTGATGTAATCATGCGCAACTACCAGTTTGGTCAGTCGTTCCAGGTCGCTCTGCGTTTTTTGGAAATCCATGAAGGCCCTTTTCTCTCCTCGAAGCTTGTCTAGTTTCGGTTCGATTTCCTGGCTAAGTAGATCATTAATCTCTTCGACTTTCTTATCCTTTTTGGCCATGGTCTTGTATGCCTTGTCCTTCCGGTCCTCAAACATCCTCGTGCCAGCAGCCTCTTCAATCATGGAGAGAATCTCAGTAGACTTCATGTTGAGAACCTTTGTAATCCTCCCCTGCATAATCAGGAAGTTGGGGTTGTTAATGTTGAGTCCCACGCTTTGGAAGAGGGTTTGGACGACAGTCTGTTGAGTCCGTGAACCATTGATGAGATACTTGCTCGTTCCGCCGAGGACGATTTGTCGAGTTACACTGATCTGTTCAAAACTCTCATAGTTCATGGGGGATTTCGCTTTGTCGGAGTTGTCGAAGACGATTGTGACGGACGCTTTCGTGACACCGGCTTGCCCTCGTTTGTAGATTAGATCCTGCAGACATGAGTAATTGCGTCTGTCAACATCTGTGAAGCTACGCGAATGTGAGCGCACGCACCTGGAGGTTCTGCGCTCGTACAGTGGACATATTCGTGATTCCGAGGACGAAGCATATTGCATCGAGGATATTGGACTTGCCGGAACCGTTGAGACCGGTGATAGAGTTGAAGCTCTCGTCCCTGTAAAGAAAGGTTTAAGATTCTCGATAGCTTCCCAGGGTGGATCGAAGAAGCATACCATCCGGTGATGACGGTTCGCACGGCGTATGACTTGAAGCCCTGCGGGAGGCGTTAACGAGCGCGCTGAACTTGCAGAATGCCACATGCATACATCAATGATGATTTCAACGACTCTCATGGCGGCTGTCGGGTCGCCGGGGCCGTGGAGAGTTGAGGAGAGCGCCGCGGTTTGTGGTTCAAGTGGCGGGGAGCTCCTTCGCGGGGATGGTGTTTTGTTTTGACGATGGGTTGCTTCAGTTGATTGCCAAGCGCTCGCGGAAGCACGTGACGGAGGTATCTTCGAGTGAGCATGAATGAGCATGAGGCTCAAACAGGATTGTGGGTAAAGCAAGCAAAAAATAGCAGTCACCCACCCAACAGCGCCGCCCACAACTGGATTCTCACCAAAAACAATTCAGCCCGCTATTCAGCACCAAAATTCACGACTAACGCCAATCCTCGACCAGCAACCACCCCCGACGACACAGCACTCAACGCAAGGTACGAACCGCCATCGAGAGCCCCTACCACCACCGACAATTTTTCTCGAAACTGACGAAAACCGTTAACTCAGGATGGTCGTCGCAAAGAAACACGTTCCGATCGTTAAGAAGCGGACAAAGAAGTTCAACCGGTACGAACATCCTCCGACCTCGAAATTCCCCGGAAACAAACACGACCAATACCTCGAATCAGCTTTAAAGAACTGGAAGTGCTGACGATGGACTTGCTACAGCCACCAGAGCGACGCCTACAAATGTGTGCCTTCGGCATGGAGGAAGCCTAAGGGTATTGACAACCGTGTTCGGAGACGGTTCAAGGGACAGGCTGCTATGCCTTCGGTACGACCAGCCCCACACTCTTGCGAAGGATAGCTTGGGGATTTTGGTTATGGAAAAGATTGGACGACGGGGAATGGCAATCAGGGGCAACTGTTGACGGAAGATGTCGATGGATTTATAGATCGGATACGGTTCCAACAGGAAAACTCGCCACATGATGCCTTCCGGCCACAAGGCGTTCCTCGTCCAGAATCCCAGCGACGTCGAGCTTCTCCTTATGCACAACCGCACCTTCGCTGCTGAGTACGTTCCACATCTTCGCCAACTCGATAGCTTCGCGTACTGACTGGATTCTTTGTAGGATCGGCCACGCCGTCTCTTCCCGCAAGCGCACCGAGATCATTGCCAAGGCCAAGGCTCTCGGTGTTAAGGTTACCAACCCCAAGGGCCGTGTCTCGACCGACGCTTAAATGTAAAATTGGGTGTTGTGTGCTTTTCCGTTTGCTTTCTTATGGGGTTTTTCTCTTTTTCCATCTCTGGGTCATATCATGAGAATACAAAATGGTCTGGGTTGGGGCGTCAAAAGTTTATGGTGCACGGTGATAATGCTTCTTCTGTGATATCAGATGCTGGAGTTGGTCGGATAAACCCTCTGTAAGAGGCATGCAGAGATTATTCTTGAACCCACAGATGCCTCAGCTTAAGGAATGTCATGAAGCAATAGCAATTATCTTGACATAACAATGCCTTTCAACCGTTCAACCGTAACAAATGTGACAAATCATTGATACCCCCGAAACCTCATCCCATCCCACGACAACCACCCACCACACCTATAAACACAACCACTTAATATTTATACAATACACTTTCCACCCTCCTACCCTAAATCCTGTTATACACCCCCCTCTGTATCCTCAACCCCCACCTACTCCACCCCTTCATTAACCCTCCTAACCCACTCCACCCAACTCCCAGGATACTCCGCAACCTTTTTATACCCCATCTGCAACGCCAACTGAGCAGCAGCAGCACTTCTAACCCCTGCCTTACAATAAAACACGACCTCCATATCCTTCTTTGGTTTCTCGAACCCGAAACGATCTTCAAACTCTTCCTCCGGAAGACACAATGCTTCTGGCGCGGACGTGATGGGGAGGTTGATGGCGCCCGGGATCGCGCCGGCGGCGTATTCGCTTGGTTCGCGGACGTCGATGAGGAGCTTTGTGGGGGGGAGGTGTTGGATGTCGGTGAAGGTGTAGTGTTTGGTGGTGGTGGTGGTGGTGGTGTAGGTGCGGATGTTGGGGGAGGGGATGAAGGCTGTGCGGGGGCGGAGGAGGCGGGGGAGGAGGCGGATGGAAGACATTGGTTGTGGTGGTGGGGAGGAGGGTGGAGGGAGGTGTTGGTGGAGGGAGGTGTTGGTGGAGGGAGGTGTTGGTGGGGTCTGGGCAGGGATTAGTGGTTCGTGGTGCAGACTTTCTTGTTGTGGGTTTAAACGCCATGGTAGGGGTAATAACTCCTGAAGAGTTGGTATTTCATTCCGCAATATGGAATACTGCGAACGAAAAAGGTCAATGCAAGACGCAAGTAATCCTTTCAATCTAGCATGCGCATTGCCTTGGTTCCCACCCCCCACGACATCGTCAAATTGCAACCCTCAATCGTTACAATCTCGCTAGCCCTCTAGCTACAGGAGTGCACAGAAGAAATTATCCATTGCCGAAAGCCGCAACCCCGCTGGGAGGACCGGGTGGTCACATACCAAAACTTTCTGAACTATACATAAGCAGCAACCGTACACCTCCAAACCCCCGCTATAAAATACAAGCCCAAACGAACCATCTACACCTTCCCCTTTCTATCTCTGCGACCACGGCGAAGTCGGGGTCAAAACACTCTTCACCTTTGCCGTTCCCATCCCGCCATCAGCAGCACCATCCAACATCCCACACTCCTTCGACTCTCTCTCCGGATCAATCATGAAGCGTATTGTCCCGCTATTCCCACGATCCGACATATTCTGCAGTTGTAGACAGACAGGGGCGCAGGCATAACCATTCGCGAGCCGCTTCCGCTCGCGGTTAAGTTCGATGCGGGCATTCAGGTATGCAGTGCCTTGGTATTTGGGGCCGACGGTGGTTTGCGTGCTGTAGTTTGTGTACAGTTCTAGGAGGTCGTCGATTATTGCTGTTGTGTGTGTGTGAATAGGGGGTTGGTAGGGATGGGGAGGTTGAGAGGTACATACATAATACATCATCTCGTGATGCCTCCAGATCTTCGTACATAATCCTGATCGGGTAATTCTCAAGTCTACACGCGGTCTCTAGAGAAGCAAGGGCTAGAGCATGAGGCGTTGACCTAAGCGGGCTCAAAGTGCGATACACATCAACGCTAACCTCCCACGCTCTATGCGCAAGTTTACTCCCCACTTCATACAATCTGCAGAACTTGATCAAGAACGGCTGTGCATGACGATTCCGGAAGTCAAAGCTTGAAGTTTCAAGTATCGTTCTTTCCATACCGATAACGCGCTTTGTAGTTTCCTCGAGTAGCGCCGAATCGGGGTTAATTGGTTCCACGTTTGGATGTCGGAGGTTGTAGGACGCAGCGAGGATCTCGCGAGACTTTTTTAATGTGTCTTCGATTTTGCAGGCGACGAAGAGGGCGGCGACGGATGGGTCTGTGGGGGTTTCTTGGAAGTAGGGGGTTTTGTTGAAGAGGAGGAGACGGTGGTAGAGGATCATTGCTGTTGCGACAGTTCGTATGGGACTTTGAAAACAGCTTTGTTAGCTTGTAGAGCAGGAGAGAAGGGGAGGGGAGGGACAATTGTAGCACTCGTGAGATTTGTACTATCCATTGGCAGGCGGCAAGGCGGGTCTGTATTGTGCGCGCTTCGTCGGAGGGGCGGAGGTTATCGATTTGTGCAGTCGTAAGGTAAGGTCGCGAGCGCTGGATGTATGTGTTTGAGAAACAGTAGACTTCGACGGTGGTGGGGTTTGAGGACGGGCTGAAGGGGGTGGCGGTATGGGAGCTTGGTGCCATTGCTGCAGTGGACATGAGCAGATTGAGTTGAAGGCTGAAATCCAGTGATACACAGAGAAGTGGAAATAAGCTTTGCGGCTCTCGGGGTTCAAGGCGCCAGGATTTCCGCACAGCTTCGACACGGCATGTACCGGCGCACCTCCAACAGAGCATAGACATTGTTTGGTGCATTGTCAAACGCATTGAGTCTCTCCCTCAGCTCCGCGGAAAAGCCTGTCTCCAAAATCCCCGCTCTCTCAGCAACACTGCGAAAGACCGTCACCACCACCATTGCCATGTCTGTCGCCTCCCCAATGCCACCCACCGCCCTCACGACCGCAAAGCGCGCGCTCCGATCTACCATCAAATTGCAACTCTCCAAGCTCCCCGCAGATTCCCTCAAATCGCAATGTCCGCTGCCCCTCACCACCCAACCCCCCGCCAGCTAACAATCCACAGCACAGACATGTCTACAAACGCTTCTCTCGCTCCCCGAATACACCGCCGCCTCACGACTAAGCGTATTCCTCTCAATGCCTTCCAAAGAAATCGATACCTCCGCAATAGTTGAGCACTCCTTAGAGAACGGTATGTACCCTCCCATGACCCAGGTTGGCATAGAACTCACACTCAAGCTAGGAAGGTCCGTCTACGTCCCGTATATCCACCGCAACCCTCCCTCGCACCCCGTATCCTCCCTTGCAGCCTCTGCCTCCGCACCTCCAAGTCTTATGGACATGCTTGCGCTCTCCTCGCTCGACGATTACCGATCATTGCAGCCTGATTCCTGGGGGATACCGACGATACCGAAGGAGACGATTGCGTCGCGGAAGAATGCGCTGACAGAGGAGGCGGGGCTGGATTTGATTGTTATGCCAGGCGTGGCGTTTGATGAGAGTTTTAAGAGGCTGGGTCATGGGAAGGGGTATTATGATTACTTCTTGACACGGTATCATGAGGCGAAGGAGGAGGGGAAGATGCCGGTGCTCGTGGCGTTGGCTTTGAAGGAGCAGATGCTGGGGAAGGATGAAGTTCCAGTGGATATTAGTGATTGGTTGGTGGATATTATAGTGACTGGGGATGGGAGATGCTTGAGAAGGCAGGGCTAGATGGGAGCGTTACTATGCCACGGTCAATTTAGTTTAGTGATATCCACAATTCCTCGTTCCCGCAGCCATCAATTGCAAGTAAACATCAATGCGCCAAGTTGTAATTAAGATGTGTAACCCACCATGCCCCAAAACCCAAAACGCCTCTAGAATAAACAAAGCACCATCTGTACATATTCCTCAATCTAAAACTGGTGTCTCTTTGATGGAGTTCCGAATGGTTTCCTTAGGCTCTCTGCATATGTGCTCTCTCTGATCGACGACCCCTGCTTAATCGGCGTTGACGCTTTGCTCGGACTCAGCCCACGACTATTTTGTCGGCTCCAATCCACAAGCCCGTCAGTACCCATGCGTCTCGCAGGTTGGTCATATCCCGTATGATCGCTAATACGTCTCCTCCCTCTATTTCTTGTACTTCCTTCGTCAAACGATGCACTCGACGGCATCGCCCTCCTTGCACTGTTTGCTCCGCTCCCACCACCATTAATTCTATCAAACTGAGGCTGGCGAATCTTCATGGGCGAATTACTCGGGGTGGACGACCAACTAGGATTTCTCGATAGCGATTTCTCTATCAATGGTGGTGGTTGACTTTGCATCGTAAGGCTGGAGTAGTTGGGGTTTGCGTATGTCTTGAATCCTGCACGGTTAAACTGCGGCGTATATACGTCGACAGTGCCTGGTTCTCCAGGGCCGTCACATTGTATCGCCACGTCGCGCTTGATAACATTGAGTCTTGGGTGCACGTATTTCTGGTCGTACTCGTGCATAACCTGACTGCCAATAACTTTATGGTCTTGCTGTTGCTGGATGAACGAGCTTTTGATGAATATGATCTGTAGCGACAGCAATATCTCCGACATGATCACTGTGAAATACACCGCAGCAGGACTAGTGCTGCTTTCGAAGCCGGTGATGGGGGGGCCCGACATCCGGCTCGACGCGAGGGGAAGCGATAGGAAATATATTGCGACATGGACTGGAGAGAAAAGCGCGAATAGATGGAGCGACAGTGGTGTGGGGTCCCATACACCAATTTCCCACACATCCCTACTTTCATCCGGATGCGCACGGCTTGCAGCATCATTGCGGAAGGGCTCTATGATGCTACCCAAAAATCGCAGCGGCGAGTTTGCTATGGGTGAGGAATCCACGGGTACTCTGCGCGCTGAAGGGGTCGCAGGTTCGACCTAGGTAGCACGGGCTCGACATCATTCCACGCATTCTGGACGAGGTGAGAATAAAATACCTCAATATTCTGTTCAAACATCCGATATCGTTTCTTCCTCGTGAAGCAATAGAATGCATTTCCGACACTAAACGCAGCGAGCGCCCAGGAGCTCAGCCATAGCTGTAGGCCCGTAAACGCAAAGAATGAGCATGAAAAATCATAAGCAGTAAAAGAGCTTTGAGCGAGGGGCATGCAAGCCATCATATCTCTTCCCGTTGGCGAAGAGGCGGCTGTGGTGTCACATACAAAATACGAGAGGGGTGCGGCCATAGAACTGGACCCCGGAGATCGTCTGAAAACATCGTCGGCACCAGCTCGACGGAAGTTGTCGGCTTGTCCGCGCGCGATCAGACAAAACATGTTGAGGAGGATCCCTAAAGGCGTTCCCCAGGTGTTCTGCCAGTTGTCCCAATCAAAGGCTTCATAGTCGGTTGCCAGGCGAAGGAGAAAGTCGAAGGGGTTGAGGTACGACGAGATCCGTTGATAAGTTGACTGACGGCGGATAACTCGTGGCATCGCTGTCGGAAGGTGTTGGGGTGGATTATGCAGGTAGGGCGATAAAAGAAATCGGGTATGAAAGAAAGTTGAAGCCAAAGACAAACGGGGATGTGTTGTGTTTACTAACGGAGGGCTTGTTGCTGCGGTGACGTTGCTTTCCGGTCGCCAAGACGAGCCACCTATTCTCACTCGACGATATTTATTCCCATCCACTTCCCCTCCACCCCTTCTAAAAGTTGCTGGCCAACTACCCCCCTCTTATTCCTATTTAACATTATAGATAATGGCCGGCAGAGATAATCCATCACCAGCATCATCTCTCACACCCTCAACATCATCATCCGCAAACAAATCACTATCTCGCACTCTCTCTTCAGCTTCATCAACCTACAACACCAAATTCCTCTCAGTCTTCAAACCACCGACCAAAAAGCCCTCTCTGGAGCCAATCCTAATTCCAGGCCTCGATGGTATCCTCTCCAACAGCGGCGTCGCAAAAGTTTTCGATTTGGATCCGAGGAAACCGAAACAGAAGGGGTTGACGAGGGTTTTGAAAAAGTTTTCGGGATATAAAAAAGATGAAGATGAGGATAAGGATAAAGAAAGGTTGAATGTGAGGGTTAGAGCAATAGGTGATAAGTTACCGAAACATTCAAATGTTTTTACGGGTATGCCCACGCCTGATGCGAGTGCGATTAATTCAGTGTATCCGAGTAGTACTAGTGGGGAGACTTCTGCGGAGGAAGGGGAGGAAGAAGGGGGGGTTCAAGAGGATATGAGTACTACTACTCTATCAACTCCAATTCCTATGCCGAATACCCCAACAACCCCGGACCGTCCACGCAGAGAACGGAGGAAATCAGTTTCTTTCTCGCTCTCAGGTGATCATGGTAGCCTCGCACGTATGCCTAGTGTCCATGAGCCATGTCCTGAGATGTGGCCTGGCGCTACGCCGGAGGAGGTGGAGCGGTATGAACATGCACGGCGGCACCAAGAGTCTTTTTTGGGTTGTGGCCGGAGGAGGCCGTGGCGGAAGAGAATGGGCCGCCACCGCCACCGCCATCACCACCGGTTAGAGAAGAAGAGGAGGAGGGGGAGGGGAAATGGAGGTATAGAGAGGAAACGTTTACGTATACCGTCCGAGTGCCTGGGAAGTTGAAGGAGGGAGAGCAGGAACATGTGCATATCTTCTTGCCGCCTGTTACGAGGAGACGCGGGAGGAGGGGGAGGATGGCGTTGCCAAAGGAGCTTTGTGGGGAGTGTGATGGAGTTGAGGAGGGTGTATGAGTCCTATTGTCTTACTCTGGTTATTCTTAGTTACCCCCATGTGGTCAGATCGAGTTGCTGCTTCCCATTCATTCATACAACTGGATGGAACTCAATGCTTAAAACCCTCAATGACTACATCCGCTTATGTCCGCCTAGAGATGATAATTTTATAGAAGGTAAAGGAAGGGTTAGGGATCAGTCTTCGCAGCCAACCACCAAAAGGCCATATTCATCTCTTACAAAACTCCATTGGTTGAAGATACTATGAAACAGTAATTGCAGTTACGGGAGTAATCAGTCAATCTCACACAGACACACACACAGGCATACACAGACATAGTATATACTCGCTGCAACGCCAACTTTTCTAGCAAAAATCGTCCTTTCACAAAACCCAACCCTCAAGGAAACCTAGGCAGCAACCATCTGCTGAACATGCGGATACACAGCCACCATTCTACAAAGACGTTAAATCGTTGAATATATGGGTGCGAGGGATAATACTTACCTCTGATACAAGTCGGGGTGATCTCTTCTCATTACGTCTGGGTCGTGTGCCTATTTCATTTATCAGTCTCTATACACCCACAACCTCCATATCTCAAGAGCTAGCATACCATAGAGGTGAAAATAGTTGCAATTCCGGACTTGATGGGAACTAAAAAGATATTCGCAATCTGCAATCCAGTCAAGAAAGCAAAAGCCAAAACCACAACCGTGAATCGCCCGCCTTCATTGTACAACGGATTGGTAAACTCCAGATATAGCCATGCTAGCAGGGCACAGAGATAACCAACAAAAATTGCGCCGGCTGTGAGGACGGGATCGATCTGTATACATTGTGAGCATATGATGATCACCAGAGAGTCAGAAAACGTACAAGACAGTCATTGATCAGAGCATCCAACCCGCGATCTTTCATCATGGTCCAAGTAGCCTTGGCAGCTGTGATATACGGATCCCCGTAGAGTGCAATGTACGAATACGCGTAATGCTGTCATTGTCAGCGCTTTGGCAAATATTGGCTAGCTGGGACTAGCTTACGTTAAAGTACTCAATCAACCACAGTATGATACTCAGAATGCAATTCGCAACAGCCCAAAGACAACACGCAACAAGATTGCCGTCCATTGCCTCGTTTTGCTGAGCAATCGAAGCCGCTTGTTTGAGAAGCTGAATGATTGAAACGATGAGGGACCCGAAACAAATAGACCCGAAAGAATAAGTCATAGCCCTCTTAAAGGCTCCAAGTGTAGGGTGTGACGGCATCCGAGAGCGTGGGCAAAAGTACCTAGACAGTCTCAATATCATCCTCCATGAAGCAAAGTAGTAATCCTTACCATGATCCATAAACCCCCGAAACGCTCACGTGCATAACGTTCTTGATAACTTCACTGAGCCAGTAGAACGAAAACACCACAAATACCAACAATCCAATAAGTTTTCCAGAAGAGCATGAGCCTCCATTGACCTGGCAAGCCGGATTATCCGGACTGGGTGAGTACTTGATATAAACAGCAACAAAAGTCACCGCAAACCAAGCTCCAGCGCATAGAGCGACAACTCCACCGATAGCGGAGACCATAAACACATGTCCAAAATGCTTAGAAATATCAATGGCAGTCTGAAGCATCAAGACAGAGAACGGAATGCGAGAGCGCCATGACCAAAAGCAGAAGGCATAAAAGAGAGCGAATATGAAGAACACAATTGCGGCGGAGTAGTAACGGCGCGAGAAATAATACAAGGCGGTCCCAAGACCGATTGCAATACTACTCCAATATTAGTAAATATTTCCAAGAAGAAAAAAATTTAAAGACCTCACTTCAAAATCGCGGTAATGTAAATAAGCTTCTTTGTGAACATCCTCACAACCAAAAAGTAAATGCCCGAAGACGCAAAAGCCACTGCCAGTACAAACGCAAAAAGAATAATGGTATTCGTAGAGAGCTCCCATTCTGTCAGTGTCGCCAGCTACGGAGGTTGACAAACAATCTTACCCCAAACGTATTACTCCTGCCATCGTAGATACCATTTCCATTGGTGCTCTTGGTAGCTCTATATGCATTCAACGAGATACCGCTCACCGCAACCAGCCCAAAGAAGTCGACAAGGAATAGTATCGCCGCCCAAAGATCATTATACTTTGGTTCTGCAACCGTAAATTTCTGCTCAAAGGTGTATGGTGGAGGTGGTTCATTGGGGTCTGTGTATTTGGGACCGTCCGAATAAGCTGGTTGCTGGTACTGTGGAAATGGTGGCTGTTGGGAGCTTGTGCCTCCATATATAGGTTGAGGTTGTGTTTGATAGCCACCGTACTCCTGCTTTGACGGTGGTGGAGGATGTGTTGGTGGTAAGTAGTAATTACTCGCCATGGATGCGCGCCGAAGTTGTCTTCAAGAAGGAAGTTCTGTATCGCCAGCTAGGTGTTCTTTGAAAGGGGTTGTAGAGTATTTGTTGAGTGGGCGTGGTGAATATCTACTTCTAGTGCCAATCCATAGAGTATTGAGTTCCAAGCATAATGACGACAATACCTGCGGCCTTGTCGATCCATACTTGAACCGGCATATTCAGCGTACCACCAATGTTCCTACCGTCAAACCTTCGAGATTGATCTTACGAGAACTCTATCTCCCCGTTAGCTATCCGGAATTCATATATTTTTCCACGCACTCTTTCAAAAGGTCATCTACCCGGCAAACTTTACTCGCCAGAGTGGCCATAGCCTTCGGGCTGCATGCCGTAATAAGAAATGAAGAAACAAACTACTTAAATACTCGTCATAGCCCGGCCTAGCCTAGCTCTGCCTATTTTGCTAAGAAGGCCGAGCGGTAGGTGTTGAATCCACAAAGCTTGGCTGCTTCACAGAGGGTTGAACCAATATCATTCGAACAAACATGGAACAATCAAAACCTTCCTATTGCTGCAATTCAGGCAATGCATGTATGATTATAAAAAAGTTACCATATAAAGACGACAGAAGGAAACTCTTGAAACCCCGCAAACCAAACAATGAGAAACCAAATCTCGCCATATGATCCAAATAAAAAAAACACCACTTTTCCAAACCCCATAATTACCAATCAGTAATCTCCTTCTTGAGACCCCTATTTGTTGTGGGAACCTTAGCAGCCGCCACCTTGACGGGACCTGGCCGGTGCTTCTTCAGGTAACCCGATCCATCCAACCAAGGCCACTCTCTCGTCCTCCTCGTCTCGAAAGCCTTGATCTTGTCCCCCAGCTGCATAGTCAATCCAATATCATCCAAACCATTTACAAGGCAGTGCTT
The DNA here is from genome assembly GCA_015178995.1 of Trichophaea hybrida. Classification (NCBI taxonomy): domain Eukaryota; kingdom Fungi; phylum Ascomycota; class Pezizomycetes; order Pezizales; family Pyronemataceae; genus Trichophaea; species Trichophaea hybrida. The sequence continues at coordinate 85,726 of WHVE01000082.1, forward strand.
GCGGAACTCGTCAACCTCGAACTTGGCAATCTCTGCGCCATTCTCGTCGTTGATAACTTGGTTCACGAGATCAACTTCTATTTCCTTGCCAGCCTCGGCCTCCTTGGCAATTTTCTGAAGTGGAGCGTCATCGGTAATGGCGATGGGCAACATTCCATTCTTGAAGGTGTTGTTGAAGAAGATATCAGCGAAGGACGGGGCGATGATGCACTTGATGCCAAAATCGAGCAATGCCCATGGTGCGTGCTCACGACTTGAACCGCACCCGAAGTTGGGGCCTGTGACAACGAGAATCTTGGATCTCTGGTATGGCTCCTTGTTGAGAACAAAGTCAGGGTTCTCGGTTCCGTCGGGGTTGAATCGGAGAGCCCAGAAAAGGGCGGTGCCCAGACCCGTGCGCTTAATGGTCTTGAGGAACTGCTTGGGAATGATGGCGTCGGTGTCGATGTTTGCAATTGGCATGGGAACAGCGATACCCTTCAAGGTGGTAAATGGGGGAAGTCCAGCAGATACGCCAGCAGAATGAGGGGTAGAGACATTTGTAGCCTCCTCATCAGTTGGGATATCATCAAGCTTGTCCAGATCGTCGTCGTCAAGGGCTTCGGGGTGCTCAGCCTGCACTGCTATCTTGGGAGAGCCGTGCTCCTTCTCGGCCTGGGTAAAGTCTCGTACATCTGCAAGCTTTCCAACAATAGCGGCAGCTGCAGCCATAGCCGGAGACATGAGATGAGTACGTCCGCCGGCACCTTGCCGTCCCTCGAAGTTTCGGTTCGAAGTAGATGCGCATCGTTCCTGAGGTGATAGGATATCGGGGTTCATTCCCAAGCACATGGAACAACCTGCTTCACGCCACTCGAAACCTGCTTCCTCAAAAATGGTGCTGAGGCCCTCACGCTCGGCCTGATTCTTCACCAATCCAGAACCTGGAACCACCATAGCACGCATGATATTGGGGGCGATTTTCCTTCCCTTCACGACTTTTGCGGCAGCACGCAAGTCCTCAATACGGGAGTTTGTGCAAGAACCAATAAAGACCTTGTCTACGGCGATATCTTTCATAGGAGTGTTGGCCTTGAGACCCATGTATTCGAGAGAACGAATGACCCCGGCCTTACGAACGGGGTCGGAGAAGTCTGCTGGGTCTGGGACCTTTCCGGTGATAGGAACAACATCCTGAGGTGACGTACCCCATGAAATGGTCGGTATTACGTCCTTGGCATCAATGAAGACTTCAGAATCCCAGTGAGCCCCCTCATCAGACTTCAACGTCCTCCAGTACTTGACAGCACGGTGCCACTCTTCCGAGTCGTACTCTGGGGCCAATGGCTTGCCCTTGAGGTATTCGAAAGTGGTATCGTCGGGTGCAATGAGACCTGCCCGGGCACCTCCCTCGATGGCCATGTTGCAAATAGACATACGAGCCTCAATGCTAAGGGATCGAATTGTTGATCCGCAAACTCAATGACGCTTCCGGTACCACCTGCAGTTCCAATCTTTCCAATAATGTGAAGAACCACGTCCTTACTAGTAACACCAGGCAACAGCGGTCCATCAACCTGAACCTTCATATTCTTCGACTTCTTGTTGATCAAGGTCTGGGTGGCCAAAACATGCTCAACCTCACTAGTTCCAATTCCAAAGGCAAGAGCTCCGAATGCGCCGTGAGTAGAGGTGTGTGAATCACCGCAAACGACAGTGGTTCCGGGAAGAGTAAAACCTTGCTCTGGACCAACAACGTGTACAATTCCCTGCCGTTTGTCGGCCATACCAAAGTAGGTCAATTTGAAGGCCTTGACATTGTCCTCGAGGGTTACACATTGCGTTCGCGAATCGGCTTCCTCAATGAATGTCTCTGCGTTCTTGTAGGTAGCCCGGCTGTGGGTGGGGATATTCTGCGATGCGATTAGATACTGTGCAGCTAATGCAATCGTCATTGGGGTAGATTACGTGGTCGACGGTGGCTAGAGTGCAGTCTGGTCTTCGCACAGTTCTGCTAGCATTTCTCAGGCCCTCGAAAGCTTGCGGCGAGGTGACTTCGTGTACTAGATGTCTGCACAGCAGGATGTTTCAGCAATTGTTTCACGGATTGTCCCAAAGGTAGTTAGGCGGGGGCAAACCGGTCAATGTAGATGGTGTGGCCGTCGACAACATGATCAGCATAAATTTTGTCGTACAAAGTGGATGGGGATTTCTCCACGGAAGGCATGGTTGGTGATGGCTAATATGTTTGAGAGTGAATAACACCGAGAGAGAGGGGTGGTGGTTGGGGATGGGAGAGCTCCTTTTAATTCTGAGGAGGCAACGCAGGATTTAAAACAGTTTGTGCTCGTGAACATGGTGCAAGATCTTTTTCCGTCTTCCCCGTTTTCAGTCCATCATGCTTTCTCTCGCCTCTCTGGGGCTGCCGAGTCACGGAGTTTAGGGAACAGTTGATTGGACGTGTGAACAACTGCCCCGCTACTGCCCCCCGCTACTGCTCTCCGGTCTCACACAAAGTTCTTCACCTAACCCTATGTAGCTAGTTAAGCTGCTTCCCCCGCCTCCACACCAAACATCCGACATCCCACTTCCCTCTCGCTCAAAGCTCCAACCAGCGCGCCATACTAAGCAGGTGCTCAATACGTCGCGCGGGCGATTCAGTCACGTCTATCCCCATAAAGTGCCACAGCTCCGTCATTCGCCCGAGATCCACCAACACAAAGCAAATCAAATGGACAGCCTCAATATTGACGACGATGAGCCTCCTACTCTGGTTGAAGTTAACAACTCTGAAGCAGTTAGCTCCGATAGCGATCTCTCGATTCCCGACACAAAGGTCCCAATCACCATTGTTACTGGATATCTCGGCGCTGGGAGTGAGACACCACCACCGAATTGAAGCCAACTTTCTTACACCACCAATCTAACCTCATTTTCAGAAACCACGCTCATGAACTATATACTCCAAGAGCAGCGCTCAAAGCGGATCGCTGTGATTTTGAATGGCTTGTTTCCCTGCATGCGCCCCTTCCTGAACGAGCTCCCCCACCTCGATAATATATCGCTAACACGCGTTTGAATTGCACAACATTAGAATTCGGAGATTGTAAGTGTTCGACAATCCGTTTGCGCGACAGCAGCGGCTTCGGAGGCGGGGGTGGAGGGGTTCCGACTGACATACTATAGCTTCGGACATAGAGAAGTCATTGACTGTTCAACAAGACGGTCAACAGGTCGAGGAATGGCTTGAATTACCAAATGGATGTGAGTCACTCAACGGCATGTTTCTGAAAGTCGAAGTTTGCTGAGACGGGGAAGGCATTTGTTGTACTGTCAAGTACGGAATCCCCAACACCTCCAGCGTTCGATTCTCTCCATGACTTACTATTCTGAACGAAAAATAGAGATTCGGGCGTTACTGCTATCGAAAACTTAATGGAGCGTCGAGGGAAATTTGACTACATATTGCTCGAAACTACCGGTTTAGCGGATCCTGGAAATATCGCGCCTCTGTTCTGGTTAGACGAAGGGCTGGGGTCATCGATTTTCCTGGACGGTATTGTGACACTGGTTGATGCTTCAAATATAATCCGCTCCCTTGATGACAGAACGCCTCTCCAGTCGGAAGAACCGGATACTAAGGCTCGCCCCGAGGAGGGCCTTACCACGGCTCATCTGCAGATATCGCACGCAGATGTAGTTGTCATCAATAAGCAAGACCTTGTGACGGTAGATGAGATAGAAGCGGTGAAGAGAAGGATCGAATCGATTAATGGTGTTGCAAAAACTGTTGTGACTGAAAAAGGACAGGTTGAGAATCTGGAGAGTTGGCTCTTGGATCAAAAAGCCTATGAGAAGGTTGAGGACCTCAAAGTTACCGAGAAGAGCGCCTTGGATCCGGTAAGTCACTTCCCTACCAGGGTGTACCATGCTTTTTGCTTATTCTTGCAGACCATTACAACGGTATCTATAACGTTACCGCCGTTGGACGAGAAGCAATTAGACCGACTGGATGCTTGGTTAAGAAGTGTGCTGTGGGAAGCAGAAGTGCCGTGTCCAAAAGCGGACTATGGAACGATTGACGTTCACCGGTTGAAGGGTAGATCAATCCGAGACGACGGAAAGACATTCCTTATCCAGGGTGTCAGAGAAGTGTTTGAGATCTTTGAAGACCCCAGCAATCGCTCGGAGGCTCTGGTTGGTAAACTGGTTTTGATTGGACGAGGACTGAGGGGTACCGATCTGAAAGATAGCATCGAGTGGTCTGTGTTGAAAGGAGACGACCACTAATTACCTCGAATTATGTATGCCAACGAAATTCGATGCTCGATAATTTCGGCTTCCGTCTCAATTATTTAACGGCTGATGAGTTGTGAGTTCTGTTGTGACACCAACTGAACCGATAAAGAGAAACAATGTCAGACACGGTAGCACAATTAGGTACTATGTGTTTGCAGTGGAACAAACGTAGGACCTCGTGGAGTACTCTACATCATATTCATCACCCCTTTATCACACCCAATCCCTGGCATCTTCCGTCAAAACATCGAATAAGAAGTGAGCAAGAATTGGAAATTTTGTTCTGACAACTCGTGGATATTGGATATTGAGGTAAATGAATGCGTCAATTGCTTGCTGAAAAGTGGTGTGTATTTTATATTTACGAAGAGAGATTGCGGTGTTTTGAGAACATACGTGACAGTCCGAGGGTCAGCCACTTCATCTCGAATCCACTGGCGGGTCTGGCGGCTACAGTATATGGGCAGGTGATATGCAGTGATCCACTGAAATTCATCGCGGACACAGTTGAGTGAGAAACGCCAGACGAACACACCACCAAGCCAGACAGACGGTTAGAGTGAGAGTAGTAGTAGCAGCAGCAGCAATTCCACCTGAAGAATAATAATTGTCGTGGAGGGATGTTTCACACAACACTTGTTCCTTGTTCCGAGTTGCACGTGGTGGTGATTGTAGTCAGTCATGCGGCAGCAGGGAAGTGCTTGTGCCATGCTCTTAACCGATGGCTGGCACTTCAAATCCAGGTCCGAGAGAAGAGTTCCGAGTATATGGGTTCCAGTATTTTTCGAGAGGGGCCACTTTGGAAAGCGATTGGTATGTAAACGTCTCTGCATCTGCCATCATCGCCACCCTTGGTGATGATGACCTTTCTATTTTACTCTACTTACATCTTAGTATATGTATACCTATCGCATTTAGAAGAGTACAACAGAGCTTTGACTCGCCAACTCACACCTTTTTGTTGATATCACAGACCCCTTTCCCCCAATCATCAGCCATCGAGATCGTCGAGTTGGGTTTTCTTGGATACATGTATTGACAGGCCTCTGTTTGGACCCACGATTTTGGAAGACAGCTACCTCTGCCCTGTCTTTGTCTCCCGTGTCCCCGTCTCTGCTGCCTCGTATAATACTTTGTGGGGTTCCTTGCATCTGTTAGTTTCTGGTGCCTGTCCGAGGAAGTTACCTCCTACATACAACCTTTGCCCTTAACTCTCCTACTAAGTACTAGCTGTCCCTCGCTCACTTTCTTTGCCGATTGCAGAGCAAAAGCTCTGTTAGTTATTGGGAAAGAAAGATTTTTTGCTTCGCCGGTTCGGTTGTCACGACCAGTAAACTGTCTACGCTGTCCGCAATTTCCAGATACCAGGTACGGTACGTTGGTCGCTCTCCGCATCCTCGTCGTTGTCGTGCAAGTGGCGCCTAGTCTGACGAACGACCCCCCCTCAGCCGCATACCGCTGTTCAACTTCGTCAAACCGCCTTTCTCGATTTCTCCGCCGGCCCCTCTTCTCGCCTCACCTAACCCCATCTTACTTTCTCTCTCTGCCTTTTCCGAACAACCTGCGAAGCTTTTTCCCCGCTGCCCGCTAATCGTTATCACCAATCTACCACATCCCATAGATCTCGGATCCACAACCCAATATACCCATCCCACCACACCCCAATCCATCCATCGGTAAACTTTCTCTCCTGGGAATTCAATGTTGCCTAACCCAAATCCATACTAATCTCCGGCTACAACAAGCAGATCCAAATCCATCATTTATCCCTTATCGCAACTTCACAATCCCATAAAGTACATAATCCGCACATCCACAAGTACTGAAAAAGCGAAAGAAAGTTGCCGCCCCATTCAACCCTTACTAGCGAAAAAGAGAACGAATTCTCTCCTACCTACCCTCACACCCTCATCAAAAGATGAACGGCATCGAAGACGACGTTCGGTCGGTATCATCTGATAACGACAACGAACGCGTACGCGAGAAACTGAAGAAAACGACAATTGCGCCTTCGTCTCGACCAGGATCCGGGGCAAAGACAGCCAGTGAACAACAAGACGAGGTTATGGCTTCCACACCCTCTCCTACTACTACTACTACTACTAGGGCGGCGGCGGGGACGGTTTTAGCAGAGGATCGACAGCGGGCAACAAGGAAGAGGAGCCATGATGAGAGTGATGAGGATCCGGATGAGGTCGGAAACGGGAGAAGACGACTAAAGGCACATGAACGGAAGAGGAGCAGGGATATTTCAGAGGAAGATATGATGCGGGCGGGATCAGGTCTCGAACGAGTCAAGACGCCTCCCACTCACCCGGAAGAAACGGGGGGAATTTCCGAGAGAGTGTCGAGTCCAAGGGGTGGGTTGGAACGGAAGAGGAGTCTTGGAAAGCTGGATAAGGAAGGAGAAAACGAAGACCAGAAGTCGAAGATTTCAAAAACCGAGGAGGAGCGTCGGAAGAAGGAGGAGTCCGAGGTTGCTGATGACAAGATGCCGGAAACGGGGAAGAAGGAGGGAGAGAAGGCCGAGATAAAGGTAAAAAGCTAGTTTGCTATCCCGTCTACCAAGATTCATGCACCTGACGATGCCGCGTTGTTTGTGCAGCTACCTGAAAATAGCGGTTTCGCAAACGCCTCTACCAAATCTCCATTTGCCGCTGCTGCCGGCTCCGGTATTAACCTCTTCGGGTCCAACACGAACTCGTCCAATCTATTTGCAAATTCAAAGTTCGGTGCGCTTTCGGGGTCTGCGGCTTCTCCGTTCGGAGCACTAGGGGCAAAGTCGGGCTCACAGAGTCCGTTCGGGGCGTTCGGAGTGAAAGCTTCAACATCTGGATTCGGTTCCGGTTCTGCTTTTGGGCCTTCATCTGGTGGCTCCGCATTTGGTGGCTCCGTATTTGGATCTGGGTCAGCCGTGAAGTCTCAGCCAGCAAAGAAACCATTCGGAGCACCTGATGAAGACGACAAGAGTGATGACGAGGAGGACGGTTCCTCAGATGACGGTGAAGATAAGAAGGAAAAGGAAGCGAAGGAAGAAGACGGCGGCGTCAAATTACTGGCGCTTAAGGAGCAGGAAGGTAGGTTCATGCTACTCTCCAAAGAAGGCCTCGGATGGTTTGCACTCGGCTTCTCATCTGATCGGGCATTGACGAAATCTTCCTACAGTGATGACCGGCGAGGAAGATGAAACTACAATCTTCAAATGCAATGCCAAGGCGTATTTCTTCGACGCCGATACCAAAGTATGGAAGGAACGTGGCAGAGGTGCTCTCAAGGTCAATCGAACGACTCCTTCGGTCAGCGATTTCGGCTTGGCTAGCGATGATGAAGGAGACGCTAAGGAGGCAGTCAAGAAGAGTGCACGATTGATCATGAGGACCGATGGAACATTTGTTGTCATTCTTAACACTCCAATTTACAAGGACATGAAGATTGGAGACGAACCAACGACAAACGTTGTGAATGTTCTGGCACAGGAATCTGGAAAACTTGTTAATATTTCAATCAAGGTACGTGCAATCACTCAGTCGTTCTGTCACATTACTGACACAACCTGAGCAGGTCAGGAATGCAGCGATGGCGAAGGAACTGTATAAGCATATTGCGAATTTAAAGAAGGAAATCTCGGGCTAGACTTTATTGTCTTCTACTGTTTTTTTGTTTGTCCAACTGTCATATTTTCCTTGTTACGTTTTTTCGACATTGTGTTTCTTTCTGGTACTTTATATGTTTCTGGGGAGGGGATTATCCATTTTTTACAATACGAGTTGTTGCTCTCTTACTATCTCTCACTTTCTCTCTCTTTCTTTCTTTGGGGCATTAACATGGATCGATGGTTGGGTAGTTAGCCGTGGGTGGTGGTGGTTGTAGGTGTGGTGAGGTTTGGGGGGGGTGGGGGGATAGGCAAAAATGAGTCTTATTCCAACACAAACGGGGCGTTACTTTATGGTAAAATGGTGTTTCTATACTGTTTTTTTTTTCTTTCTCTTTTGTCATATTGGCAGGCAAACTTGCTTTCTTAAAGTTTCTTATAAAAGAATTGGGGTAAACCTTATACTTCTTTCCTTCCCGGAGCTAGCTGGGGGCTTTTGTTTTTTTGATCTTGATCTTTGCTCTCTCCCCTACAGGTTGCTTGTTTTCTCTTCCAAAGTATCCTGAAATTTTCTCGTGTTTTTAGTTAATTGAGGGAAAATGAGGAAGTGTGATATGTAGGTTTCCCCGGGTTTTTTTTAATACCCTACTCTACAAAAAAATTCGCTTGTGGGGTGCGGGATGGAGAGGGGATGGGGGGAGTTGGGTGTTTAAAGATGTGAAAGAAAAGAAAGTAAAGTATTTATTTCTAACATAAGATTCGAAGCTTTTTTTGAACTGCCTAGGTGGGATGGAGTAGGGGTGATAGGTGGTGATGTTGCTCCTTTCCATCGCCTTTTTGAGTCGGAGTAGCCCAGTAAAGACGACTCGGGACTATTCATTGTGATGTGGTATGGGTCGTTTCATCATTGACAGGATATCAATATCAGGTGAGTATGGATTTTTTCCCCCTTCTTTTTACTACACATATACTCCCCCCCCCGCCCAAAACTCCAGAAGTGGTGAGTATCCCTACCCCATTTTCCATTCCAAAAACACAAAAGTATGATACAAGAAAGCAAAGAAAAAAAGGCCCTTTGGTAAAAATACAACAAGGGAGAGCAGGGAATATGATACACAATACAATCTCCTCACCGCTACCACACAACACCGCACCTGAGACCGAAGAGAAAAAACACACATACTACGGCATTTCTTTTATCTATAATATACCCCCTTCCCCCAATTCCGCCCTCCCCCCCCCCCCCCCCGGATCATCTTAAAGAAAAAACCCCATCACATTAACTCGACTTCCCCTTATCCTCCCCGCCGTCACTCCCTCCTTGCTGGTTATCATGGTGCGTCAGTTTATCCCAAATACGCTTCAATAGACCGTGGTGGCTTTCGTCTGAAGTCGACGAGGACGACGAAGGTTGTGTTGTACCATCTGATTTCTGTGTGCTTTCGTTTGCGAACCGGCTTACGTTCATGATGCGCTTCGCTGACTTGTCTTTGAATTCGTCGGCGAGGAGCTCAAGGAGGGTACGTTGTGAGGGTGTGAGAGATCTTTATCGCGTGATGTTAGTGGTGTACCTGGTTGACTAGGGGGGGTGGTGGCGGCTTACTTTGGCATGTTGACTTTAAACTCGACCTTTAAATTACCTGCGCCTCTGCGTCCGCCGATCTTCTTCATTCCCATCCCGGACATGACGATTTTATCTCCCGTGCTTGTGCCGGTAGGAACACGCAGATCTACCTCTCCGTCCAGAGTTGGGACCTTAATAATACCTCCAAGTAGCGCCGTAGTCATTGGTATAGTGCTTGTGTACAGGATATCTGAGCCTTTTCTTCCAAACTTTGGATGCGGTTCCACAGAGATATGGACGAAGAGGTCTCCGCGCTTCGTTTTCGGGGACTGGCCATTTTCGAATGGTACTGAGCCTGATGGGGGTGCATCTCCTTCGCCGGACACGCGCAATCTCATGCCGTCCTCCACGCCGGCGGGTATGTCAATGCTTACCGTGCAGGTTTCCTTGGTGACACCGTGGCCGTGACAGGTATTGCATTCGCTCCCGGGGGGAGTTGTGAGGCCGTTTCCACCGCATGATTCGCAAGTTGCTGCCATCTGGAAGCCACCGCGCATAAAGTGGACTCTTGTTCCGGTTCCGCCACAGCGTCCACATGCCTTTTTGGAGGTTCCCACCTTCATCCCGGAGCCGGAGCAGGTATTGCATGTGACCAATGCCTCGAAACGCAATTCCTTTGTTGCGCCCTTTGCCGCGTCCATGAAGCTAATGGCGGATTCCAGATTGATATCTTCGCCCACCAATACTTCCGACGCAAATGGGCTCTTCCCTCTCCCACCTCTCCGTCCTCCATTCCCGGTCGCCGCGTTGAATAAATCCTCAAATGAGAACTCGGCACTGAACGGACCACCGCCAAAACCCGAGAACCCGCCTGCCCCTCCAAAGCCCGAGAATGGTCCACCAGCACCACCAGGATGGAATCCCCCCGCCTGCCCACTGGGATCGAATGCGGTCTCACCGAACTGGTCGAATTGTTGCTTCTTTTCTGGGTCGGATAGAATCTCGTAGGCGGATTGGACTTCCTGGAATTTCTCACGTGCGTTGGGTTCTTTGGAGGAGTCCGGGTGATACTTTTTGGCGGCGGTGTAGTAGGCTTTTTTGATTTCGGAGGAGGAGGCGGATTTGTCGACACCGAGGACAGTGTAGGGGTTCTTTATGCCGGCGGCGAGGGAGTGGGAGGCGTGGAAAGTCTACGTAGGTCAGTGATAGTGTTCACCGGGGGTGCGGTGGCGGGTTGAGGTTGACGGTTGGGGGTTGCTCACCCGTCGCTGCTCCGAGAATCTAGTGCTGTGGTCATTCTGTATAGGGACGTAGAGGCATCGGTATTGTTGCCCAAGCTGAGGGCGTAGTGCGCGGACGGCTCGTGGAAATGTTGAGGATATAAAGCTCATTGCTGTTCGTTTCTTCGTTTCGTTTCGTTTCCCTTTCCACCGCAAACACCGAGTCGAAATGTCGTTGATTGAATCACAATTGCTAGCTGCGCAGATCCAAGCAAGGGTACAGCAGGGGTAGATGGAACGATGGAATTGGAACGTTTTATGAGTGGAGATGGAGTAATCGTTGGAGGCCAAAAGATGATCGTGTTCCAAAAATTTGTCGTTCCGGTTGGCTGAGTCACCTTGTTCCTGATTGGCTGACCGCTGTCGGTCGGCCAAGCGTATCGAACTTTCTAGAGCCGTCCGACACCCTAACCTCCGATCATCAACCACATCGTCGCCCCGAGTTCACAAGGTATACAGATCCAACCTTCCCAGAAGCAACGGGTAACGCAGCCATGGCAAAAGAAGAAACCCCAATCCTCCCCCAGGCCGCCGCCTTCCTCGTAATCTCCTACCTCGTCTACCGCTTCTTCTTCACCAGCTCCCCCTCCAACAGCCCCAGCTCGCCTCCACAAAGCGCACGAAGAAACGACCCTGCGCGGCTGCGGCAGCAGGTCGAGGCGGTCCATGGGATGTTCCCGCAGTTCTCACAGGCGGCGGTGGAGGCGGAGCTAATACGGAACGGGGGAAGCATTGAGGTGGCGACGGAGCGGATACTGAGTACCGGGTTTCTTCCGGAGGTAAGCTATTTCTCTCCCTCCTTCGTAATATAAACAGCAACGCTGATGCCGCCAAAAGCCGCCGCAATCGACAACTTCAACACCGGTAGCGACAACGTCATCGCGCCATTCAGCACCCCCGGCAAATTCTCGCCCTAGACAGACGGGACAGGCCGGCCCTTCTTCGTCCAGCTCGCAGCTGTCACCGCAGTATCCGGACCTTATTACGCGATATAACCTACATAGCCGATTGGCGGAGAAGGTGGCTGAGGAAGCTTTGGGCACTCCGGGGAGCGGCTCGGCGAAAGGGAAGGCACCAGCGAGCAAGCATGACCGACAGCTTGCTCACAAGGCGAAGCGGGATGAGATGATACTTGCGGCGAGATGTAGGGTGGAGAAGATGATCGCGAAGGAGAGGAGTTGAAAAGGTATAGAAGTATAAGAGGCCCCTGGGGAAGTTGGAAAGGGGGGTTGTAATGATAACGGATTGTGTAATAACCGACATACACACACGCACACACACACGCAACTCAATTTGATTGCTTTCGGCTTTTGCTTTTCTTGGAACGCGGATACTTTGCGGGACGGCTGCAATGGGGTGTTGATTTTTTCGTTGGAAAAGCTGGTGGGGATATCCTCTTACCGTGTAGTTGTTTCTGTATGGGTTTATTGATTGGGATTGTTGCGTTTCAGTAAAGGGTATCATATGTAACTCGAGCATGACACCTATTCTAGCTAATAGTGTAGATGGGGTCTTTCATTGATGATCAGCTATTATAATTATTGCAATTAAGCCAATCTCTCCATTCTTGGCCACCGGGGAACGACAACTGATGTAACAGCGGCTGTAGCAAATAACCGCCGAACTTCCCGTTAGGGTGTTACTAATAGAAATTTAGAAGATAAGTAACACTTTGCACACAGCGGTCTACAACATATCACTCGCTAGGTAATCTTAATGTGACATCACATCTCCCCCCGCTATCCACTTCACCACAACATCACTCGCCACCCCAACAATGCCACCCCATCCACCTCTAACCCCCCTCTACTTCTCCAAATTCCCCATCACCTCCCAAATATTCCACCGTACCCCCCTCTCCTTCGCAATCGTCAACCTCAAGCCTCTCCTCCCTGGCCACATCCTCGTCTGTCCCCAGCGCGTAGTCCCGCGTATCCACGATCTCCACCCCGACGAGATCACAGATCTCTTCCTGACCGTACAAAAACTCGGATCCGCAATCGAAAAGATCTATAAAGCCGACGGCATCAACATCGCGATACAGGACGGCGCGGCAGCGGGACAATCGTTGTTACTCCCGGTGCAGAAGAGGGAAAGGAATCAGGCTGATTAATGCATAGGGTGCCACATGTACATGCACATATCATACCAAGACATACGAACGATCTGCCAGAAGACGAGATTTATAGATTGCTAGAAAGCGATGAGGCGAATCTGGCACGGGCGCATGGAGAGATGAAGGGAGGAAATACACCGAGTACGGGGCAGCTTGTGAGGTGGTTGGGGAAGGACTTGGATCAGGTTGATGAGGGGCTGAGGAAGGGGAAGAACAAGAGGTTGGTTCCGAAGCCGGATGCGGAGAGGGTTCCTAGGAGTGAGAAGGAGATGAGGGAGGAGGCGGAGTGGTTGGAGAGGAAGATTAAGGAGTTGGAGATGTAGATAATACCGATTCTGGAGTTTTTGGGCTGGGTGTTTTACGGTTCTGAAATTTTTTAAATTGACTAGGGATTTATATAAATGGATTTGTTGCTTCCTCTGAAGCTATTAAGTTGTAAACTGTTTGATGCCAGCTTGTATTTATGGGATATAAGATACTTGTGGTGGGATTAAGTATTCGGACAGCTTATGGTGCATCTGCCCACAACAATGATAAAGCGTCCATGGTTTTGACACAACTTCGTAAAAAGGAAGAGAAAGATTGACAGAAATAGACCATACATTTGCAATTGTCCTGATGGAGGTTCCTTTATTCTGCCCTTTAATCTGAAGCAGTTTTGGTGCACAAAGTTATCAACCTGCCCGGATACTTAATCTCACTACAAGCATTTACATACTGTCACGGAAGAAGCCGACAAAATGACGCACCATGCTCCACCCCACTTCACCCCACCAACATCCACCACCACAATCCTCACCACCACCACAGCTCACAATAAAATGCAAATCTACTACTACACCGAGTCCTCCGTACGTCCTCCCCCCTCTTTTCCCACCCACTAACAACCCCAGGACGACCAACGTGCCCCACACCTCGGCGCCCCACTGACCCCCGCCGACCTCGAACCTCTGGGCGTCCTCGCCTACCACTTCCCGGACCTATCCTCAGTGGACGCCCTCGCCACCTCCCGCTCCTACAGGAACCGCGACGAAATCACATGCTCTCCAGCAGCAATGGGCTCGGTGTACGAAGAAAAAGTCCAAATGTTCTTCCAGGAGCATCTACACGAAGACGAAGAAATCAGGTACATCCGTGATGGGAGGGGGTATTTTGATATCCGCGGTGCGGACGAGAGGTGGATCAGGTGTGCGCTGGAGAAGGGGGATTTGATTATTCTTCCGGCTGGGATTTGGCATAGGTTTACGACGGATGAGGATAATGTGAGTATCAACACCCCATGGGAGGGGGAGAGGGGGCTGATGGGGAGATAGTATGTTAAGGCTATGAGACTGTTTAAGGATGAGCCCAAGTGGACGCCGTTAAATCGCGTGCCGGAGTTGGAGGAGAATAAGTTTAGAAAGGAGTATGTCCAGGCGGTAGCTAAGGCTACGGCACAGGCGTAGACGTGATACCCCGGAGGATATGAGGAGGAGGAAAAAGTAGCGGTTTTTTTGGGTGAGATGAAAAAAATTGGGCTATCATTGATTCTTTATGGTGTCTTGGATATGTAGGCGTCAGCATCATGAATCAACCATTATACATCCATATGACTTAGGCCATTATCTGACCCGTAGATTCACTATCAATCGCTAGCCACACTTCGATGATGTATTCCAAAACCCACCTAGTCAGCGCTACCAAGGGCTAAACCCCCCTCAGTGTCAATAATAGAATGTCGATCGATGCGAGGAATTATTAATATTCTAGAGATCTCTCCTGGGCAAACACTAAGTAACCTTGATGAGTGGCAACTCAACACATGGGCCGCAATCTGCTTCGAAGGTAAAAGTCTCGAGTTTATTATTGGTTCTATAACCTTATTTGTGGTACGTAATCCAGTAGGCTGGCTCGGCTAGGGAGATCGAGGGTAAAATAAGAGTCATCGAAAGGTTAACCTTGTGGTGATAAGGCTACTTCGTGGCGGGCTAGATCGGCAAGGGAGAAGGGCAAGATAACCTAACGAGACCGGCCCAAGCTTTTGGGAGTCAAAGTAGGGTAAAGTAGGACCATTACTACCGACTTCCCTCTTCCCCAGGCTTGGCTCGCGAGCTGCGAGCAAAGGAGGAAAGTCTGGGCACGAGGGAAACTACCCGACCACCGTTTCTGCTCATATTTGGTTTCCGGTTGGAAACTTACAAGGCTTTGGTCATGACGTGCCAGTACGTAGACTTTGAGCGCTTGCTGGCACCAGAAATTTATATGGACTTTGTAAGCGGTGATATTCTGAAGTCACGAGATTATCTTAAGACTAATCTAACCCGTCCCGGCGGCGATTGGGTCCTGGCATGTCTCTTGGCTTCGGCTTGAGATGATGTCTCTGGATGTCTCGTTTCGTCCGACTGGATTCCACAAAAATCATCTCTCAATGGATTTGCGGAACACTCATTTGAAGACAGTGTAGACATGCAAGTAAGGTAAAATCTATTGAGGAAAACATCGTTTTGGATATATCGGTATCTAAACAAAGGAGTATTTTATTCCCCGGAGCAGCCATGAAACAATGATATATCTAATATACAAACCCCCCTCCCTCTGAGAGTCACCACAAAGATTAGATCACCCCTTCAAATCCTCCTCCTTCTCCACCGGTACCGCAGGATGCTTCAATATCTTAACCGCATCCTTCGAAAAAACATAACTCAAGCCACTCCACACCGTCGTAGTAGCAACCGTATACCTGTACATCATCAGCGTCCTCCTCCACCCCTGGGGGGCGTACCTACTGCATAGCCTGCAACACCACCTCCCACTCCCCACTCGCGCCTATAAGCGGACTCGCCATACAAGCACCAATCAACCCCAACTGCAGCGCCGTATTAAGTTTACTAATAGTCGTTGGATGTACCTCTGCACTGGGAAGTGAAAAATCCCAATACCTTGCCATAGTCTTCGGTGGGGGCAACGAAATCCATCTAAAATAAATCGCCGATATTGCGAGCGCCACGTCCCTGCCTAGTATTACCACCGCGATCCAAACCGGCAATAACCCCTTGATAGCTAGACACACCGTCAAGATTGTCATCAGCGTCTTATCCGCCATTGGATCAATGACGCTTCCAACGACGGTTTGGAGGTTCCACCGCCGCGCGATGTAGCCATCGACTAGGTCTGTCACCCCGGCAAGCGCAAAGAGCGAGAGTGCGAAGCTGTGCTGGTCGTGGAGGATTAGGTACCCGATTACGGGCGAGGAAAGGAGTCGCGTAAATGTCAGTGCGTTGGGGAAGTTGTAGATGTTTTCGTGTGGGGTGGTTAGGGGGAGGATCTTGGATTTGATGGAGCGGATGGTTTGCTTTGTGGGCGAGAGGTGTCCGACGCCCAGCGGGGCGGGTGGGTCCTGTTTGCGGTCGCCGCGGTCGTCGGAGAGATTGCATGGTGGTGATGTCCGGAATAGTGCATGCTGTGTGGTGATGACGGTAGTGATAGTGGTCCTAAATAAAAAGAACGGCATCACCTCTCCCGCCCCCCGTCAGAGACGTCTGGTTCTAGTCGGCATCCTCACCATTTCTTCTGCTGCACAGCCTTCAGTGCAAACCCCCGTGAGCTTCCTGTGCAAGCCAAAAGACAGTGCCGGGCTGGTATATATCCGAAGCCGCGGCCGGCGAATGCGCGAGGAGCAAGGAAACTCCTAATACCTGCGGAGGCCATGGTGCAACAAAGTTCAGATGGATGGAGAAAGCAGTAAGAACGAAGTTGTCGTGTGTCCTCGGTGAAAAGTTACGGGATGACATCAGATCAAGCTTTTTAACCACCGAGGCGAAGGGTTCCACCAACAAATGGCCTAAAAAGAAAAAAGAGCCAGAATAGAAACATGCGGTTGGCCATTCTGATTGGCACGAACCCCTGGCAGGGAAAACAGGCCCACCCTAGAAGAGGCATGGAGCAGAAAAAAAAATACGAGGTTGCTGGTAACCCTTTCCCATGAAAGCCGACTTCTTCAACCTCACCTCTCAAATCCCCATCTCGTCCAGTTGCCCACCACACCAGCAATGGTGAAAGCAGGACTCCATGCTCTGGTAAACTCCCGAAGGAATGTCAGATGGGATGTCAACTAAAGAAAGAGAGTATTTTCTCACAGGGCGTCGGTGGAACATCATCTTATTATCTATATCTTGAAACAGCCATGTTGCACGACACATTGGTCTTATGCCATCGTTATTGATATGCCCAATCCAACATACATTACAGAGAGGTTCAAGAACAACAACAACTGAGTCCTTTGTACAACAACCAGCAACAAGTCTATCGGAACTATCTTTGAGAAAGAAATGCAATAACGAAAGGGAAAGCAAGAACATTTAAAGCGACTGACAAAAAGGACTCTTTTCCAACAAATGAAAGTGTCGAACAGCTACCGTCCATCCGAGACTAAAAGAAGTTTCCGCCAATACTCATACTCAAAGAAATCTTATAGACCCATACAAACGAAGAATGAACCACCAGACAACCATTGTGAGCGTGGAGGAAATGTATCTCGAAAAGCTAAGAGAAATGCAGTATTAGACTGGCCTGTGGTGATGCTAATCCCAATAGATACAAACGTCCGTGGTTATGCTGTGAAATCCGAATCTTCATACAATTCTACTCCTAACACCTAAAACAAGCATACCAACCTCTCGCTTCGGGAAATTAAAGTGACTCCTACCACATAATCTTTTGAAACCAGAATTCGAAGGGAAACGCGATCTGTCGTCCTTACGTCGGCCTACCAGCTCGTAGTACTGAAGTCTCCCTCCATACCAAAAGCCATTCCAGTTCTCTGTGGGTCTTCCCCGTGGTCGGGTTGATGCGGCCGAGTAGTCGGAGAATAGGCGTTGAGGCCAGGAGACTTTTCTACTGCACTCAGAGCCGCCATGGGGTGCGCCTCCATGAACCTACCCTGAAGAGGTGCCACTGGCTGTCCACTGATGTAGGATGCTGGATCGGTTGTGCCGAAGTGGGAAGCAGAAGTATAGGAAGCAGACCCAGAACGAACTTGCGACATTGCGGTACTTCCCAAACCCGATGGACTATGATGCAAGAGACTGTCGGCAGAATACGAGCGAGAGGCTGGATATGGGGTTTGAAAGTCACCAGGTCCAGGAAAGCTTGTTGTCCTTGGGACCTCTCTTGACTGGACATAATCGTCGTGCGGACGTCCATAGTGACTATAACTGCTGTTGCTTCGGGGGGCTGCGGCGACCTCGTATTGGAGTTGATGTGCGCCAAAACTCCTTTCGTTGAAATTAGGAGACGGGGGGAAACTGCCTGTTGCTGTCGGGTATGGATGCTGTTGAGCATATTCGCTATTTCTATAACCGGGCACTTCGATTGGAGGAGTACCTGATCCTGGAGGAGGAGGCGTATTGGGGCTATTGCCCATGTCTGCTCCGGTCGGGTCCACCGCTACACGGAAGTTTTGGCCTGTAATAAGCTCGTCTATGAGTTGCATTTGTGCGTACGGAGGTTGTGTTGATGGCTGCTGAAGTTCGCCACTGATTACATCTCTCAGTGTGTAGTAAGATACGAGATGATAAACTTGTTCTTGAACTTTGACGCTTATTGTCTTCTTGACTAATCCCTCCTTCTTGAAGTCATAGGAGTCGATAAGAGAACCGATAAGAGATCTTTCTTGATCCTTGTTGATGTTAAGTGTTGGAAGCTCGTCATCGGTGGCGTCATAGCCTCCTTCGTCGTCTTCGTTTCTCTTCTTCTTCGCAGCTCTTTTCTTCTCTCCCGGTGGGAATCCTTTGTTGAGCTCGCGATAGATGAGGAAGTTCCCCATTATCCGACTTGGACTCCACGTAACGCCATCGGTCCAGCGTTTGATGGAAGAGCCGTGCTCGCAGTAAATAAATACATTTCCGGAAGCAATAGAATGTGCACGTTCTTTATCGTGTGGACGGCGAGTAATCATAGGGATCCGTCCCTGAATCGCAGCGGTGAACAGAAGGAGCGCGTCTCTGCTGTTCAACACGATCCCTGAAAACGATGGCTGGATATGCGCAGCCATGGCGTAGGGTCCAGCGGTGAACGTAATGGTGAGAACTATAATACTGCGTGCAGAAGCTTGTGGCGAACAGGGTTCACTTCGATCCTGCTTGAAGTCAGATTCCATGTTAACCACCACAAGCGTACAAGACGGTAGGGGTACCAACCTTAGGAGGATGATTCGAAGATACTTCTGGCTCTGGGTTTGGAAGGATAAACCAAGAGTTTAGAGTAGAAAAGGGTTCAAAGGATGGTTTTGGGGTGGAAGGAGTTGATTGAGTTGGAAGTAGAGCTGGGACCACAGTTGCTTAAAGACTGGTGGTCGGGCGGATGGACGTGTGATTATCGTAAACTGGACCGGGACTGTTTTCCAGAATCAGAACTCAAAAAACAGCTTTGTGTGGGGCATGAGAGAGTGTGTGCATGAGAGAAAGAGGAAATAGAGAGGGAAAGAAGACATGCAAACGAGCTCGACCCTAATCCGACACAACACACAACACCCGAGGGATTGAACACAAAGTGAAGTGGATAGGGACATACCTGCTCTGGAACGAAACAAACAAGCTGCCGAATCGAAGCCTGAGCTTCTCTCTTGCAGTTTAAATAAGATGTGGGTTCTTCAATGTTGGGAACGGCTTCCTGTTATTGGACATTCAACAAGTCAATTTCGCAACGGATAATAGAACTCTGATATTGCGGCCTACCTAGGTGTTTTTAACTTTTGGCAGGGCTGGCTCAAAATGGCTTCGCTTGTAAACGAAAGTTTGGTTATCGACGCTCCCTTGCGGCTTGAGGCGAGTGTCTAGTGGTCAATTGGTCTGTTTCTCGCTCCGATTGCCTTTGGATTTGCCCAAGACCAGAGTCTAAACACGATGTTGGGGCGATGTTCGTTCTAGTCCTGAATCGCTGATTCGTTGATCTGGTATGCGGGTAGTCTTGCAAAGGAAACTTTGGAATGCTGGCTCTCCTTGACTCCACGATATACTAAAAATGCACTTCGAATTCCGAGACCTCGTCACTACCAGACATGAATACGCCGAATCTCGTCAGAAGAAATACCCATCGAGAAAGATGACGAAGACGAATAAGGCAAGTGCACATTTTCCGAAGCTAAGAACAAAGCTGATATGAAATAAACAAAGAACTCACGGGGAACACCAGGAATGTCGTCTCCCCTACAGAGAAGCAATTACACAGTGCCCAAATTACTCCTTTCTCCTTTGGTGACGGAATCTCTTAATGTCGTCCACAAATCGTTGAGCCGGCAAAGGCGGAATTCCTCTAACTATTCGACAGACCGGACGCAATGGTATAGGTTGCCGAAACTAGGGGGGGCGATGGACTGTTCGGGAGAATAGCAGTATGCTATTTCTATCGATGTCTAGTGGATCGTTGCATAGAAGTTAGCTAAATGTCCTGTCAAAACCTTCATATACACCAACCCTCCGAGTCTGAGGTTATCTAGGTTATCTAGATTATCAACCTCCTTTCGAAAGCCCTACAAACCACGCGACTCTATTTCTGGTGTACTGCTACCTTAAGAACCTTGTGAATTAACTTTTCCAGCTCGCAACCTTTTTAAGGAGCAGAAGGGACAGCTAACGTTTCTTGGCTAGGGGGTGGTTTACCTTAGAGTCGGATTCGTTGAGATAATTTTGTGGTGATATATTGGTATCGACTATTGGTCCCCTTTGGTAATGTGGCGATGTTAGAATTTATGATTGTGGACTGAGAGTTGCAGTTGACAGTTTTGACATAGTTCAGGGTCTAAATAGTGGCTTTGAGGCAAATTTGAACGACTGCTAGGTGGAAAGTCGAGATGCAGAAGGGGTAAAATTGGGAAAGCTGATTCCACCAGCAAATATAGCTGCAGAAAAATACAAAACGAAAACAGACGTACCGGGCTTATAAAACCACTGGTTCGCAAAATGGCAGAACAGCAACGTGAGCCCGGAATATCCCAGGTGCTAAGGATTGATGTGAAGAACACTAGTTCGTCAACTATCAGGGTCGAGATCGTTCGGACGATGAAGGTGTGTACAAGAACAATTTGAGGCCTTCTCTCTGGGAAATGATATACGGAGACAGACAGACATATGAACACCCAGGCACGCAGTCAGCCTATGATGGAGAGTGAATATTTTGAGGTGCAACAATTTACTATACTGCCACCCATGGTTGGCAGCATTCATGCAGGTAGCCACCCCACCGGCAGTGACATATTGACATCTCCCTCAGGAAATGTGTCTACCAATTGACTCGAGAGCGCACGGACACAGGCACAGCTCGCGCCTCGCTGTCTATTCTATTTTCCAGCAAGCTGTGTGTTGAATGTTCAAGCTATCTTGTGTGGTGTTTCCGGCATGTGTGTTGTGTGTGCAATGGCATCTGACACAGGTATCGCCGGTGGTTCCTCTGAGAGTACCTACGCTCGCATGACACGATAGTCATCTCATCCTCGGCCAACAAAGTCAAAATGTCAGTGCCGTCGGTGAATTCGGTGGTCTCCATCATCATTATCATCGTCACCGTTAAGATCTGAAGTTTGAAGCCCGAAATTTTTCAACGGATGCAGCAGAGCAAAAAAAAAAAGAAATTATGCATGATGCACGACCAAAAAAGCAATCATGCGAACCGTTATTATTTAACGCGTTAACGAACGTGCACGGAGCATGCGATTCGACGACATCGCATGGATATTGGGGGTGGGATTCCAATTGCCCAACCAACAGCCCGCCCTGGAAGAAGTCACCAAGGTATACATCATACGTGGGTGGGCATGCAGTTCCAGCGCGCAATTGGTTTGACCCAGCTCCTTTATCTACCTCATGATCAAGAACCCAGTGGGGAGGAACAACTTTTTATTGGCGGTCGTGGCAGGTAAAGGATTTCCATCTCCTCTTTTAATTGCACATATCGAGATACAAATTCCACATCCCCGGCGATCCTCTCTCTTCCTCACATATGTACTACGACTCTGAGCTTTCTTTCTGTGCGTTTGGCAGAGGTAGTAAGTAGTGACGTGGGGGGAAGAGAGGTGTGCATTGGCGTGGGTCTCCGACTGCTAACAACATCTGCTCTCAGGATAGATTACTCCAAAGTTGTGCGTGTCGCTCTCGGAAAAGCAGAAATGGGATTTCACCAACGCCACTACCCCCAGGGACTCGAACGACGGAATGTATATGCTGGAGTAAAAATACATCCGTCAGAAACCATCAATGCAAAACGGTCAAACAACGCTTCGAAACCACTAGCCGCGTCAGAATGCGACTTACCCATTGGATCGTTTCCTTTTGATTCCGAAGTTGGCCAGTTTGGACAATTCGGCGAGAGTATTTGAGCGCGACCGCCGCAACCAACTACCTATTGTCATGGGAAGGTCCTGACTGGATTAGTCGCTAAAGCACGGTGCGCAAGCTGCTTCGGCCTACCTATCGGGTTCGAACATATGGTAAGGCGACGCATAGCTCGATATCGATGAATTGGGCTTCTGGTCGGGTTCAATTGCTCCACAAGTACTTTCTTCAAAATGCTTGTGGTGCCACTGCCAATCACATGAGCCCGACTGGGATGATGACTCGGGGATGACGATCTTTTTGTGTTCCTGGGCGAGACTCGCAGATCATCACAGTACCCCTTCACCACAACCACCCACCACCATCCACGATGTCCCTTATCACAACGGGCCTCGAGCTCGGACTGATGAAAAAAATGCCAAGAATTTATTGCCGGTAGCAGTTGGAATGGGGCAAACCGAGACTGAATTTGGAAAGGCATAAACCCGGCTTCCTACGATCTGGAGTTACATTTACAGGACACGTCCCTAGATGAGACCACACGTACATACAAAGGAAAAAGGGCCTGCATCTGTATCAGTCTTGTTCTACGTTATACAAGCTTCTTCGTCCAGTCTTCGTATAGTAGATGAGACATGGCGAAGGGAGAAGGTGCCTTATTGTTTGTTGACTACTACATCCATTTCATCTCTAGTTACTTTGAGAGCTAGCTCGGAGGCAATCGTGGCTTCCGTCTCTAACATCCATTGAGGCTGACACCATACCGACCGGTAGGCGGAAAGTATTCTGGGCAAATCCCTGCTTGGTATGATGCCAATTAACGGGATACACTGGACACAAGTACTACACTCCATGCTTAAGACGGACAAAGTACGTCTACGCGCTACGATAATCACGACATCTTTGTCCTCTTTTCTCATTGTCAACCACACTGGACCGAGTGCCCGGTGACTTGAGGGAAGGAAGGGTGTGTTCCAGTTCGGCGATTGATAATGTATCTTTTCCCGCGGGAGAGGGCATGGCTGTAGGATAAATTGTTCTGATTCGAGGTCTAGAAATTCTCAATGGGTCAGTTTATTGATACCTACTATTAAGAAAAGAGGTGGGTGTACTACAGTTCAAAACAGAAAAACCCCCCTCACTCCATCATATCCGTTCCTTATTGACAAGACGGACAGACAGCCAGGCCTCGTACGATCGCTCGTGAAAGACATGAACCCTTCGTGTCACGACTCCTTCAGTTCCAGCGCACGGCCGCACACAGTACCAAGACCCTGAGGAGAGGCCGAGGTGAAAGCGGGTTACATAAACACCGCTTCCGCAACGACTATCCCCCCTAGGCCTCGGTGCTTTCGCCATTGTACCTCCCTATCGAAATTTTCTCTGACGCTAAATCCCCCAAAACATTCAATATCTGCTTTGTGCCACGTCGAAAAGATCGTACGTAGAGTCGAGATTGGAATCGATCTTGTTCCTACAGATGTGTCGTCTTATTATTGCGCGGGCAGCGGGGAGGGGGGGGGGGGGGGGTGCGAGAGAGGAAATTTCCTAAAGATCATGAAGTACCTTCAAGATGCTGTTTGATATTCAATACTTTTTTCTGAAACAGCGAAAGCTAGGGCGCGTATAACTGGTCGACTCATCGGGGGTTATATAACAGGAATTGAGACAGAAATACAATGCAAAGCAAGACTGGCTAACATCCGGGGGGTACTTAGGGAACAGGAAAACTGGACCGAAACATTTTTTTCTTCGGCGAAGGGCGGTGAAAGATAAAATTCCTGCGCAAACGGAACGGAATCCGTAACTCATACGTAGCATTGAAAACCAAACCGCAAAAAGCCAAAAACTTTCCAACACAAACGGAACACTTCCATCATCATGATGGCGGTGATGATGATATAGAGTAAATGGTTGGGTGCGTTTTTCTTTTTTTTCCGAAACGAACAGATGATCGGGATCGGATCGATCGCGGCTGGGAAAAAACAAAGATCGAGTAAGGCGAGATGTATAGATTGTGGGAGGAAGGTAGGCGGCCAAAACTGGTACGTCGGTTGACTGCACACGCCGGTTGGAAATTGAAAAATTGACAGCTGTAGAACCCCCCCTTCCTCCCATCCCCCCTCCCCCCTCCCCCATCCCCCCCCAACCCACGCTGGAGTTGTATCTGGTTCTGGCTGGTGACACGATGCATCGTCTGGAGTCCACTCTGGAGACGAGCAAAAAAAAGACAACTCACGCCTTGCTGCCTACTTACATAGTGTGGGGGTTAGAGTGAGAATGAGTGGAGAAGTGGAGTGGGAGAATGGGAAAACAACGTGCCATCATCGACGGGTACAGACGTGATGATGGTGGCGTGTATACACACCTGCTTTGGCTTTCGGGACGGGGTTAATCTAAGGCAGAGAGCGGATACACACACACAACTCGTGGGAGCGAGCTCACGTGGTGTATATATATATTTTTCTGCCGCGGAGGTGTCAACGAACGAACGGCGACGTAGTAGGTGTTACTGCTTTCGCTTCATACTTATACACAGTTTCCATGGATTCCACGACGCAGAACATCATCGTCATGTCAACAGATTCCCCCCGCACCACCTCAAAACTGCAGATTCGGAATGCATCTTGGATGGTTCCCCACCCGCCCCATGTATATTCCAAAAAACCTTCCCTTGATTCCCCACTTCGTCGCGGTGTTTTTGAGATGGGCTATCTAGGCAGAAAAGCCCGACAATTAAGCCTCCGTTGATGAAATGATGATAGCAGAAATACCAATTGGAATCGCAACTTCGGCAGTTGCATGATGCGGGGTTCAGGTGTGTGATGGACTGGCTAGCTGGCTTGCACGAAGAAGGAAGAAAGTGCCGAAGTCGGCATAATCGGAGCAGGAACGAGTACAGTGAATGAGTGGGTTAGGGTTTCTATTCAAAATTCACGGAAGTACCCACGATTTCGACAAGGTCCTGGGGATAGGAAATTTGGGGTTCCTATGATGGGGGATGGAGGCAAGTTATGCCAGTTATATATAGCTGTCTTAAATATACCCATAAAACCCCCAGGTGGGACTCCAAAGAAAACAAGTGCTACCCTCAGAGGGATATACTCGCTGAAACCCTAGATCCCAGTTAGATGAGAGACTTGAGCTTGCAGTCAATTCAACCCATAAATCTGGGCCAGAAAACGGTTTTCACAACGTATCATTCGATAAAAGTTGCTTCATAAAATATCACACCAACTGATGTCTGGAGGAAGACCAGGGTCAGATGGCCATGGTATATGGCGTGAGGTCCGAGGGTATTCGATCTCCTGTTCGCAACCGTTGATGTTTTACACATAGGTAGATAATTGGGCTTTTTTCACAACTTTCTCTGATTTTCTCTTAATCTTCTAATTACGATGTGGCAGCCTGGTATGGCTTTGGCCTGAAATTTTTGTCTTCGGCGGGGTATCTGATAACTCTGATGCACGTGCACTATTGAATCAACAGCCCCTCCAATATGAAAGCTGTAATCTCTTCCGTTGTCGACTTTGCGGAATGATTCTGGAGATCTATATCTACAGAGGGCAATATGCTAGCGCTTAGTTCATTCTTTGGTGGGCACGGGTCGGGGTGGTTTTCTGGGGCTATTTGAAAATTGCATCACCCATAGATCAGTTCTTGGTGACTATTTTCTAGATATTAGTGTTTACAAGTCAGGGTGATTTGCTGGAGGTGGATATATAACAGGATTGAAGCAACGGATAGAGACCCGAGGAGGGGACATTCTATGTGGGTGCAGCTGTAGAACGACTTATATATGAAGGGGGAGATTAGATGGAACTTACCGTGAAACTCAGTGTCACATAGCTCATATTTATTTCTATGGATTTCGTGGCAGAATACATGGCATAGATCTGTACTGAGTAGGGTCTTGGTGTATTAAAAAGCATAAGCCACCACCAGGTATCTCCATGATTTTACAATTGAGAGCTACTTCAAAATTGCACATGCTTTTTAATACTTTAATCCATTATCGAGTACGTTGTCTCAAGTTCAAAAGTTAATAGTGACCTTCCATAAACTGCACCAAAGGTTCCTTCATCAACAGTCAATGTAGATCGCACTCCCAAGTAGAATGGCATGGCAAGATTTGGATGGTTTATGTTTGGGGAAGCCGGAAGGTGGTTGTTTCACACGATGCTTCCAACGGTATCAGAACAGCGTCTGGAGGGGAACTTCACGCAGAGGCTGCGGGAGTTGCGGTGCACTGTCGATGACATCTTGTTAGAAGCCAAGCGAGAAGGGCAAAGCACATGCAGCGCATGTTCAGCTTCCGTTAATGGTACATGGACCGAAGCAACGCAGTCCCTTGAACAATTTTTGTGTGGTGATGCACCATTTCCTGTTGAAAATCCAACCACCATAGCGCGCTAAGCTGTTCATTCCGTGTTCATTCCGAATCTTCTATGGTTCCTCCCAGCCACATTATAATATCAACATTCCAGCGACCCTACAAGCTCTGTATCAGCGCAACGTTATCGCCCTTGAGCAGTATTTGTCCTAAGTCGCAAGTCAGTATGATGGATGTTCATTGTAGTGCAGCAAAGCGTACCAAGATCCCGCCTACTCTCCTCTGTGTCCTTAGTTGCCATCTTGACCTCGACAGCATCATCTACGACGAGATTCATGAATTCATCGAATCCCTAATATCACTTGCGGTCAACGCAATTCCTCAGATAGCAGTGAACACTAGGCTAACATACTCGGATCTTGCCCTCAATACGGATAGCAAGCTGCTCATACAGCCAGATTTGTACGGTTGCGTGGGTCTGCAAAAGCTTGAAGATGAAGTTGATGGGTGGGAGCAAGACCCTACGACCACCACCGCCTCCTCTACCGGTCATTGTTGGTTGGTTCGGGGGGTTACGACAAACAGATTCGGAAAATTGGTGACGAGATGTAAGGCGCTTCGGCAACAGAGGGCTAACTGTTGACGTTCAAGCTGATATTTGTCGTTTGGGGACGCGATATGAGGCAGCAGCAGCACCAGGTAGGTTGTATGTCGTGTCGTTACAAGGAGTAGAAACAAAGGGATTGTTGTTAGCGCCAAGGAGGCACTGACACATTCCCCTTCCTGTGGGAAAACAAGCTCCGCGATCTCTATCCATTTACCCCTCCATACATATTACAGCCTTTCCATCAAAACCGTACACCCCGTCTACAGCCTCAACACGCAAACAACGCCTCTCACTCACTGTCAAAGGATCCCTCCGTTCTATCACAAGCATCTCTGCTCATCATCTCTGCTTTGTCACCCTCGACCACCCCTCGTTTTAGTCAGCTCTTCTCGAAGCGAGATATATTGTGACGACTTAATACCCTTAAACTCCAACACCACCATCTTTACCGTCATGGCTACATCCAATGGGCTTCCTCCGGAGCAGCAGTTCGCCCCAGTGCTTGCTGCCCTGGCGACCATGCACGGCAACCAAGACAGAGAAGCAAAGCACCAGGCTACCGAGTACTTGGAGCAATTTCAGAAATCGGTTGGTTGAACACGGACTTCATTCTTGCGTTTTTGCGGCGGCGGCGGCGGGTTGGCGAGGCAGGAACAGATGGGGGGAGGCCTGGTTCTTGCGGTCATGCGATGCGGGGAACTCAACGCTGTACCGCTGCTGCCTTCGGTATCTCGTTCGGGACGGTTGGGCTGACGGATGGCATTCGGTTGAGCAGCCAGAGGCATGGACTTTCGGCCATGCAGTATTGCAGTCCGAAACAATCGGCGTTGAGGCGAAACTGTTCGCAGCGAGCACGTTAAAGGGAAAGGTCTGTGAGCAATGTTTGGGCTAGAGCGGACAAGCAGCGGATTGTTGACCAAGATATTAGATTACTTATGACATTCACCAGCTACCTCGAGATTCTCTTTTTTCTTTGCGCGATTCCTTGATTAGCCTGCTTGTCCACTACCGTACTGGCGCTCGGCCGATACGAACCCAGCTATGTGTGTGTTTGGCGGGCCTCGCGCTCCAAATGTTAGAGTGGAGAAATGTGATCGATCTCGTGGTTCAGACGTTAGGGACCGATGCACAGAGCTTGGTGGTTTTGCTAGAATTCTTGACAGTACTTCCAGAAGAAGTTACGGAAGGCCGGAAAGTTAGCTTATCGGTAAGGTTGTCGCTTGAATGTCCTAGTGTACCGCCATATTGATTGGAGGATAGGAGGAGGAGTTATCTCACCGCACTCAAGAGTTGTTGACAGATAATGCCACGAGAGTTCTACAGATTCTTGTGCAATACGCACAAGTAACAGGTACTGATAGCTTTTGGAATTAGTGCTTTGCAGCACGCAGCTAAGATTTCGTACTAACGAAAGATCCACAGGCATTGACAAGCCCACTCCCGCGTTGGTCGCTTGCTTAAACTCGTGGCTAAGAGAGATACCGTGTAAAGATGTCGTCAGCACTTCCCTTATCGACACCCTCTTTGCAGCGTTCCATAATGATGGAGCATTTGATGAAGCTGTTGACTGCGTCTGCACCATGTTCCGTGAGACCAGAGAAGTGGATGAATGCATGGATGTCATTGAGGCGTTGTACCCGCGTCTCATTGCTCTTCGACCCAAGATATCAGAGGCCGCGGACACCGAGGATTTGGATATGTTTAAGGGTTTTACCAGGTTATTCGCTGAGGCAGGCGAGTCATGGGTTGTTTTGATTGCGCGAATGCCGGCACATTTCCGTGAGTTAGTTCATGCGATTGAAGAGTGCGCCAAAAAGGACGAGGGCCGCGACGTCATCTCCTTGACTTTCAACTTTTGGTATGATCTTAAGAACTACTTGGTTTTGGAGATATACATAGACGCAAGGATGCATTATGCCGACGTCTTCGCGAGGCTTGTGGACATTATGATCAACCATCTGGAGTATCCGAAAGGCGACAAGAGCGATCTGTTTGACGGAGATCGGGAATATGAAGAAAAGTTCAGAGAGTTCAGACATGCCATGGGAGACGTCCTGAAGGACTGTTGCGAAGTTATCGGATCCGCAGACTGCCTGACCAAGGCTTTCGTGAGAGTCCAGACCTGGATGGAAGATTATACAAAACAGACTCCGGAGAACCGTGCGAAATTCCTTGGCTGGCAAAAACTAGAGGCTCCACTGTTCAGTCTTAGAGCGATGGGGAGGATGGTGCCTGCGGACGAAGATATCATCCTGCCACAGATCATGAGGTTGTTGGTGCAGCTGCCGGAACACGAGAAGGTGCGATTTGCAGCAACGTTGGTGCTTGGACGGTATACCGAATGGACTTCGAAGCACCCGGATTATCTGGAGCCGCAAATGAATTACATTATCAGTGGATTCCAGCACGGTTCCAAGGATGTGGCACAGGCCGCTGCAATGGCCTTGAAGTTTTTCTGTCAGGATTGTGGCAAGTTACTTGTGGACAACATCACCCAACTGCACGAGTTTTACGAAAATGTTTCACCAAACCTACCACTCGGAAGTTTGTATGAAATCACGGATGGCGTTGCACACGTTGTTGCTTCGCAACCGCTGGCGAAAACGTACGATGCATTAATGCTTTTCTGCTCGCCAATTGCAACCAGATTGATGGATAAGGCGAATACTGCTACTGACAACGACAAGAAATGCAAACTAGCCGATGAAATCCAACTTCTCACCATCTTCGTACAAGTTGTGCACCCACATGTTCCAGAAGGCCAGGATAACCCGATGATTCGGTTCTGGCAAGGCATCGTTCCGGTGCTATCGACCATTCTTGACGGCTTTGTGGACTTCTTGCCCATTTGCGAGCAGGTGGGTAGGTTCTACCGAAGCTTACTTATTAGTTACCGGACGGCAATGCTTCCACTGTTGCCCGAGGTAGCAAACAAGTTGAGCACAAGCTTTGAGAAGAGTCATCAAGGAATCTTCTTATGGGTATCTGGAACTGTAATCCGCGAATTTGGGGACGAAGAATTCACCGACCAGGCGACGAGGGATTCGGTTTACCAGTTCCTACAGGCGCAGTGTTTGAGCATGTTCAGACTGTTGAACAACACCCACCCCAAGGAAATCCCTGACGGTTTGTTGCTTCTCATCGTTGTTGAGCGCTTCTCTTACTGACGTGAACACTCCAGTGATTGAGGACTTTTTCCGTTTCCTCGCTGACGGCATCATGTTCCATCCTGCCAAAATAATCATGTCTAACCTTCTTCAGCCTATCATCGAGGCCTCTCTAGCCTCACTTGATCTGCAACAAACAGAACCCCTGCTTTCCGTCCTCCAATTCCTCAGGGACCTTCTTGCATATGGCCGCGAGGCGCCGCCCAATTCAACCTACCGAAAGACCCCAATGGAGGTACGAAATGCAGTTAAAGCTGCGGCGTCAACTATGGGAGAAAGAATCACTCAGCGAATTCTGAGCGGATTGATGTATTCGTTCCCCAGCGACTGTGTTACGGACTCGTCGGGAGTTATGTTGGAATTGGTTGAGCTCTGCCCTCATCAAATGATCCAGTGGATCAAAAGCACGCTGGAGCTGTTGCCCGCGGGAAGCGTCAGTCCTGCCGAAGCGCAAAAGTTCCTGGGTGGTGTTGGGACTGCTACATCAAATAAAGACTGGAACAAAATCCGCTACACCCTCCGGGATTTCACTGCGTGGTATCGCCGTAAGAACGTAAGTGTCCCATTGTCACACTCATCATAGAGATATTTATCCTTTACTGAATGTGTACAGGTTACTCCAAGGTCCCAAATTACCGGCATTGCGGGTACCGAGAATCCTAGGTTTAGATTCGGTGGTTAGAATTTTACTATGTAATAGTTCAAAATGTCAACAGGTATAGTTTGGATGGGATGGGATGCTCTGGCTAAGTTTTCGGGTAATATCTGTATGCTAGAAATGGATGACGAGCGAATTGGTTGCACTATTTGTTTTTCGTGTTCTGCTACAGTTTGTTGGAGGGATAAAAGGCGTGTGGCTTGGGTTCGACTGTACCTCACTGTAGAAATGATGAGTCAGAAATAGGAAGTGTTTTGGGTGTGAATGCCGTGTCCGTAAACCCTGTCGAACAAAGTTTTTTATCGAATAGATTACTCCCGTATGTACAGTACATCTTACGGTGAGGTTATCTCCAATGAGATATGCTGCCATATGCATATGATCTAGATATCAGCTTTCTGAATTCCATCCAGGCTGACATTCACAATAGAACATCACCGAATTCTCAGCAGAACGTCCTCAAATATATCGCCTCACTTCTGGACCCTCAGTAGTGGGACTACTCTGTGCTCTTGCCAGGTGATGTTCGTGTTGGGTGGCGAAGCTAGGAAAGACATTATTTAACGAGTGATATATAGAGTCGCGGAGGGTTAAGGCTTATCTTACCTCCAACTTTCTTCCTTCAATAGATCATTATCACCCTTGTCCCTATGAATTTGTGACCGATCTTGCATGCTCTACTCCATTGTTTGCTCCCACACGCGATGGTAGACCGCCTAGAAGATTACAACCATACAAATAGATCTTTGCCTAGTTATAACTGCCGTTTTTCTTCGGATATCCCTCTAGGCAATATTTACAGCATTTATAAGTCTTCTGCTAAGTTTCAACAGAATGCAATGAGCGACACTAGTAACAAAAGCTGGATATTTGCCACCAAAATGGATATGAGAAATATAGTAGTTATCTCGAGTCTTACCCATTGCTCAATATTAGCCTTGTTAGTAACGAGGGTCATTAGTTTGTCTTGCCTCAATGTGGTTTTTAGTCATAAACTGAGGATCTAGGTACAAAACGAAGTAATCTGATGTTGCTGAATGCCAATAAACCGAATCGCTGCGGGGAACTTGGTCTATCCAACAGCACTTCCAGCTTCGAATTAGCCTCAATACCGGTTTTTCTCTGATCGCGCATATTGTCACCCAATAAAACCTGATTTGAAAGTTGCAATCTCATTGATGGTCCGCCGCCGTTTGTAATCCCTCTTTCTCATTCACTAGGGGTAGTATATGGCGTAGTAGTCTGCATTGCTGGTCTGTAAACTGAAAGATGGTTTGGCTGTCCAGGACTTTTGATCTTCTTCATACATTAAATTTACTCCGAAACTCTCGACTGTTTGACCAAATGGTGTTCATGCTGTCGGGTGATGCCGCATGACTACGGTAGTCTTGGCGTGACTGCTCGTCGCTAAAACTTTCAGGGCACACAACACCATGCCAAGCCCAGCCAGAACCGTAACTCTCCAGGATAGCACTTGGTAAATCGCATCGACAACAGCAACACTCAGCCCGCCGCCAATCGAACGCCCATATTCCCACCCGAATCCAACCGGCAAAAACATCTCAAAAAATGGCACCCAAGGGAAAGAAGGTTGAACGCAAGGAGGAGAATATCTCCCTTGGACCTCAGGTTCGGGAGGGTGCGTACAATTCCCCCCGACGAACGACAACATTAATTCTTGATATACATCTGGGAGACAAATGACGGGGGGCTGATTTGGGGATTTAGGCGAGCTTGTCTTTGGTGTCGCTCGTATCTTTGCCTCCTTCAACGACACCTTCGTCCACGTTACCGATCTTTCGTAAGTTACCACACGCTACCACCACCAACGAACCAACAATATTTGGGATCTGAGGGCTTCATATTCTTGCTTTAAGCAAGTCTTATGTCTATAAGGGGTAGAGGCTGACGCTTCTGTGATCCCTTCTAGTGGACGGGAAACCATCACCCGTGTTACTGGAGGAATGAAGGTCAAGGCCGACCGTGACGAGTCTTCCCCTTACGCCGCTATGTTGGCTGCCCAGGATGTTGCTGCTCGCTGCAAGGAGGTTGGCATCACTGCTCTCCACATCAAGATCCGTGCCACTGGAGGTTTGTACAAATGACCCTCGTTTTCCCGCCGTGGAAACTGACTTGTATCCCCAGGTAACGGTACCAAGACCCCCGGCCCCGGTGCCCAGTCTGCTCTCCGTGCTCTTGCTCGTTCTGGAATGAAGATTGGACGTATTGAGGACGTCACCCCTACACCCTCCGACAGCACCCGCAGAAAGGGTGGTCGTCGTGGTCGTCGTCTCTGAGCACGTTCGTTCGGCTTGGCGAAAAATTATGGGATTTCTTTTTTTTACGGCTTTTGTCTCGTTTTT
The DNA here is from genome assembly GCA_015178995.1 of Trichophaea hybrida. Classification (NCBI taxonomy): domain Eukaryota; kingdom Fungi; phylum Ascomycota; class Pezizomycetes; order Pezizales; family Pyronemataceae; genus Trichophaea; species Trichophaea hybrida. The sequence goes on from WHVE01000082.1 coordinate 118,989, forward strand.
CTACCGGTGTTCTGCTGCTATATTAAAAAGTATGGCCCTGGGACCACATCATCAAAGTTGGGAATGAGATAAATGTACCAACATGAATTCATGAACTCCTGGGTTTGGGTGTAGGCTTTACGATTACGTGTAATCTGTTCAATGTATGATGTGGTATTTTTAGTGAAGCACCATACTTCCCCCTAAGGGCGTCGTTTAAGAGACACATTCCTGAATTATAGGCCCCGATGTACAAATTTTGCGCCCTAATATTGATTTGCGGCATAGCGAACATCCCCACCATCTGCTCAACTAGCTACCGAGAGAATCTTGACCTACCTACAGTCTTTCAGGCTTGAAGGGCATGCATTTTGGCCTAACAACTTTGAAATGAAACTGTAAGTAACTGGGCGCAATAATTCCGTCGAGCACTAGCACTAGCTTGGTGGCGGAAGAAGGATCAAGCCGTATCCCCTGGAGCGTAACTTAATTCAACCATGTATCACCATAGGACGGCCTAAAAAATATCAGGATTTTTTATATACAAGAATATCCTATGGGTATTCATCCCCTGACAGTCTAAGTTCATGTTAATCTTTCTAATAGAGTGGTGTTGTAACTGGTGGGTGTGAATGTCTAATGTGGTAGCCGTTACTATGCAAATTTGGATGGGAAATTTGGCAACTAAAAACTACAGCACAAACATCCAGTGCAATATTGCCTGCAAAATTATCTGTGTCAGTCTGTAGTATATTCGGAGTGTTCTACAACTTTGTCTGTTGAAATTGGGGGTGAGGGAGGGTGGTTGTCATGTGAGAAGCAAATCAAAATCTATGGTAACTTTTGGTTGTATATACGGCCATAAACTGCCTGTTACGATCCATGGGATAACAGACTCTTGGTGGTAAATTTGGGATAAATGAGGATTTATTATGGGATTTGTTACTTCATCCCATCGCTCTCGAGGTTTATGTCTTGCGGGCCTGCTAGATCTAGATGAGCCATGTAGCACCGGCTGTATCCTAGTCTCGAACCACTGCTTTGCTACGCTAAGCAGTTCAAGACTACTTGTATCCCTTCTAACAATCGTATGTGTGGCCATGCAAATTCAACACGACCTCGTCTTTCGTCACTACCAACAACGCAATAGCTTCCTTGGCTAAGAGCGGCTATAAAACGGTATGATTGATCAGTTTTTTGGCAGATGGCTAAGGCGATATTGTTGCTTAAACTTATTAATCGTTTTTGATCAATCGGATGCTTTTTGATTTAAATATTTATGATACGCTATGACATGGCGTCGACCCAACTATCCGCACTTCTACCTTGTGAGTTTACATACTCTTATTCGGGGCGGGGAAAGGTCCCAAAATTTCTAAGTAGGTGAGATTTGCTTCACTTCATAGGGAAATTTTCGCCTCAAAATTATTCGTTCAAGTAAGTTACAGCCATTTGGATGTTTTGGTTTGGGAGTACAACTCCTCGGACTTAGTATATCGTATAAACCCGGCCTGAGAGAAGGTAGTGCTGAGTTTGTTAATATTCTACTGGATGGTATGGCGCAAGAGACCTGAAGTGGAGTGCAACTGGTAGGCCATAGAACCTATTAGACATTTACAGCCATTCAACCTCGTCCGCCTTAGCTCCGTCTTTTCCCGAGTTTATGCAATAGTCACGGCCTGAACTCCCTCCCCGCGCGCAAATGTGTTAGGGATCCAATCTTGTGGGTATTATTGGCCACTCAATTTAAAGCCGAAAGATGTGAGTGGTATGGCGTTTCACTTAGGAGGCTGTGAGGATGAATGTATCTCTGTGGGACGGCTTCAAAGTGACCATCATCCACTACAGTAGCGACAAATCAACCTTAAGGTTATATTGAACATTTGGTTTTACTGGAGTAAGTGCTCTATTCCAATTACTAGCGTATTTTTCACCATGTCTAAGTAGATGGGATACTAGCACACAACATTCTTCGGTATGCTTCTATCTATACCCATTTGGGAAACGATGGCTGCTTGTCTGACCTTCCGGTGGTACCTCGCTCCCGCTAGCCCCTGGGCCCCGCGACCTGCAGTTATCTCCTCATGTCTTGTAGGCGATCCGCACAGAGTGATATAAATGCGATATTTACGGGTGCTTGAAGTCCACAACGCAGTCGGTCAAACACTGTTTGTAGATATAGTTGGATAACAGAGTTGTTAGCCTCGCGGGGCTTCATGAGTCGGTGACGTTGTGAGACATACACAGAGGTGCCTATAGGTGTCGTGGCGATTTTACAACGCCGACAGCTGGAGTGGACTTTGGTAATCTGCAATCTGATAGCTTTGTGCATATCATTATTTCGGTGATGCCGCTAATTCCTGTCAACTATACATTCATGCAACAAGCGTTGTCGCATACCACCGCCTGTATCTGCAGCCAACAAGAGCGGTTATTTGTTATTTTAACAAAGGTGTTTCTCAATGGCTGGAGCCCAAACGCCATCATGTAAAGATGACAGCCTGCGCAGCTGCCTACATTCATGGTCAAACAAAGCTGAAGCTGTTGCGCATATGAGACTTTGTTTTTTTTTGGATCTCAAGTAACCTTATATATACTGCACGTATTGAGGTGTTCCGGTGGGCAGCCAGGCTCTAAAAGAGTGAGAATTCCATCGTCCGCAAATCCGCATACTCGAGTTTGTGAAGCCAGCGAACTACGGGTTCACGAATACAGCTTTCAATCCAACAAATAATTTCCGACCCTTTCTTTCTGACCTTAGAAACGATATATTGGGCCTTGGTTTTCCGGTCACAGCTATGGTAACCTCTCCTTGACCAAAGCGGGAAACGGGGTTGACTGATAATCATAGGTCCGCTATACGTTTTTGAGCTCCCAGCTTACTGTTTTTTTCCTTATATTGTTTCAGATTTTCAGTCCGATTGTATCTGCGACGCAACATAGGGCAGAGTTCCATTCACCCTCCGGAGAATTATACACATTCGACAATTTCAGTTCCAACAGATATAAGATCCCTAGCCCCTCTTTTGATGCTGCCGCCAATAGACTCGATATTTCAGTCATTGGGCCTCCTGGCGAGATCGTGATTTATGCTCGAAGCACCAATATCTCCTGGGATAACCGTACGGTCTATACGAAACCCTTCATCGAACAGCCAAAAATACGTGGCACCTTAAGCATCCTCCTCGAATATGCCTTCACTTTATTTCTATGCGTATGGACAACATTTCACGCAAATATTGAACCTGCGAGGCCCTTAATCGATAAAAGGAAAGATAAATGCTTGGACGTTCTTAGCAGGGCTTGGCGAAGATTTTGTTGGTGTGCGATCATCATTTTCCCCGAGGCTTTACTCTTTTTGCGCAATTCGAAAATCATACAGCGACAAGGATATGCGAATTGATCGGGAAAAAACGTCTTGAAATCCACCAACTTGGAGAGGACCAATGGAAAAAGGAGCTGTTGTTTGGGTATTTTGTCTTGATGGGAGGGTTCGCCATCAAGGATGGCAATGGAAATCTAAAGACTCTGACATCGGACGGCGTATTCTTCATCTGTCAATACTTGCCGCGGGAAGATGAGCTGAAAAAGCTAGTAGAGGACAAGAACAAAACAAGTCTCTTTGCAAAGTGTCTGGTGGTTTTTCAGGTTATATGGTTGACCATCCAGGTCCTCTTACGGTTTAAGGCAGATTTGAGCGTGGTGCTGTTGGAGACACATACGGTCATACATGCGCTGTGCGCCTCAATGACTTTTTTAACGTGGTTAAAAAACCCTTCGATGTTAAACACCCTATCGAGCTGGAATTAAACAACATAATAAAGGAGGCGCTAGGGGCGTATATGGAATCGCCGGATGGAAAGGAAAAGAGTGATTATCTCGAATCCATGAGGCAACATTATGAGGAACTCAAAAAGCGACACGAAAAGTCGCACAAACTCGGTGAAAGAAGTATACTAAATGAGTCTTTCGGTCACGAGTTCAAATACGTTAAGTCGCTTTCGTACCCTGAGAATATCCTCAACGATTCTCAAGAACTCCAAGAGGCCAAGGAATTACACATACCTCTTATAACCGAACGCATGGGCCAAAAAAAACTAGCCTTGAGGGTACTTAGCGGAGGGGAAAGTTCTCTTCCGGATCCCGTACGGGAAGTATGCCGGCAGTTAGGAAGCGTATATCGGACACAATGTCTCATCACCTCAGTAGCTACCATCGCTTATGTGGCTTTTCACATTTGGGCACTGCTTGTCGGCCATTTCCCTACTCGGCTAGAAAAACGCTTATGGCTATTGGCAGTAATTCTCACCGCTTTATCAGGGATAGGCTGGTTTTGTGTCTTATCTTGTGCCCAGACGTGGGGAAATAAATTGTTCATCTCTACGAGAGGGTGGGGTATGGTTGTCTTAGTTGTGGCCATGGCGAGATTGTATTTTGTTGTTGAATCCTTTGCTTCTTTGAGGAATCCAAGTGCCACAGCATTTAGAATGGTCGGTTGGCTCAATTTATCACTTGTCTAGAAGTGGGGGATATGAGAAAGTGTTATTTCCTTCTTTCAGTAAGCTGTATGCGGTTTTCAATGTACTAGTTCATTCATTGGGCTTATATGAGTTCAAGGATTTCAATGCTCTCGTTTCCAGAGTTTTTACCGCCCGCAAGCTTGCCTTTCTGGTGTACAATGTGCCCCATCCGCCTGGGTTGCCTTGCCGTCTGGTTTAGATCTTTAAGTTATGCAGAGCCGAGACATATATAGATTAAGAACATTATGTTCGTCAGTGGATCCGGATGACTAGGTTTCCTGGGTGAGGAGAGGTTGATTCGGAGGGTGTCTCCATAATAATAATTCCCATTGGCTTGATGTTTTGGATACCTAGACGGGGTGTTTCTTAGCAAGCATTTTGGTGGATTTTTGGGCGCAGCCACCTATCCAGCTCAGAAGCGTAACAGGTGCATATAAGTATATGCAGCATGCGAATTTCTCCATTTGTGTTTGGTGTAGAATACAGCTGCAGATTTCAGCCCCGAATCCAAGCAGAGCCTGGATTGCGACGTTTCTATTTCTAATAGAAGTTTATTCTTTGTTGTTCTTTTCTTTCCGCCACTTTCTGTATTACGGTACGGTGTTATTGTTGTGTTGATATTGAATAAGGATGAAGTATCTAGGTCAGAGGTTGCGTTGGGTTAGGGTTACTAGAATCAGCACTCGCGCTCATTTACTCTACTCGTCAATTTTTTTAGTTACCGCCCCTAGCCCTGACTTAAAATGACTATTAATGGCAAGGGTAGGCGCCTAAAGTGGCTCTTGGCATAATAGTTTCTAGGGTTAGGGGTACTGGGGGCGGAAACTAAAAAAATTGACGAGTACTGGTACACCACAAGAAAACAAACTTAGAGAAATTTGAATCTTATCATTTGAAATGAGAATTTGTATGCAAGACGCGAGTGAAAACTGTAAAGGTCGAAAGGGACAATACATACTTAGACCACTCATAGTTAACACGTAAACAACATGTGAAAATATGTACTCTACACTGTACATATGCACGCGCACACGAACCCACTCGCACTCGATAACGCTCAGAATAGAAAAATGTGATGCTTCAATGCTATTCAGTCATGGGCTTGTATCTCTGCGCCTTGCGGGGATTGTGATATCTTGAGTAGTACATGAAGGACTTGTATACGTACAGTACCGAAAAGTATCCCATGGTGCGTAACAACGCAGTTATGATTGATAAAACGACCAACGTTAACTCCAGGTCTCCGAAATTCAATCCGCAAATTATGAATCCATCATCCATCTTGACCCCATATGTTGTGGAGAAATTTGTAGAGAAATGTCCAAAGATCGCTATCGCCAGTGCCCAAGTATATTCAAGTAATAATTCATGTTATATATGATATTTCCCTTTCAACAAATACAATACAGTGTCAGCTATAGTCGTAATGAGCTCGAGGTGAAGCCACTTTATCGTAGACGACAGACTGTTGATCGCCAGGCACCGGTCGTTATTGGCGATTCGCCAAACCTTGTTTAGATTTGTCTACCCCTTCGCCCCACCAGTTTGCGTCTCTCCGGTGGACGCAGGTATGGGCAGATATAGTGAGCGATCAATATTGCGAGCCATGGCCAGTGTGGCAAAAAATAACTGGATCTTGGAAGTCAACACAGCCCGCCAACTCACAATGTTCTCGGATCTCCGCCACATAGCCTGCTCGCCCAGAGGCGGAGGGGAAAGTGGGTTCTGTCATACTCTAATTAGAGTGAATACAGTATGAATAAAACAAAAAAAAGACTCACAATGTTCTTTAGATGCGCATCCCTTATATTCCCCCAAAGGCATCTCATCCGTGGCCAAGGTCATTCACTCGCGATCGCTATTCGAAATATCCAGTCAATCCAAATCACCCAACATAATCCTCGAAATCGAGCAGTATTTCTGAAAAACAGTGAATGTCTTCACACCCGCTATCATCCTTTCAACCAACATAACCCTCGAAACCGAGTAGCGTTGCAGAGAAACAATGAAGGTCTTCACATTCGCTATCATATGCACCCTCTCAACCATTATCAACTTCATTACCGCCACCCCCACCACTATTCGCCGTAATACCGATAAAGAAAGAACAGATTATCTTCTTTTTAGCTCTCCAATGCGGGAATTTCAGGAAGCGAGGAATAAGGCGTTAGAGATAGGAGATACCACACTCAACTTCACCAGTGATGGGTGTACCAAGGTTGCGAATAAGCCCCTAGGCTTCAACTTCTTACCGTGCTGCCAAAGACACGATTTCGGCTACCGCAACTACCAACACCAGGGACGCTTCAGTTATGACGCCCGCGAAAAGATCAACGAGAACTTCAAACACGATATGGATAATGTCTGCGACGGCGAAGACAATACAAATACCTACCATAAGAATCCTCTTCCAGGTCTAGCTGGTGAGGTTATCAAGGATATTGTGGAGCTTATTAAATTCTTTACGGACAACGATGGCAACACTAACAGTGGAGATATCAGCCGCTTCTATAGCAAGAGGACTGAGTGCAACACGATCGCAGAATCTTATTATGGGGGTGTAACAATTTATGGCTGGATTAATGATACTCGTGTGATTGGTAGGGCCTCCGGTAGGACTGGTGGAGTCTTCGGGAATTACGGCGTCATATACAAGGTTTATTTCTGGGGAATTTATGTTTTTGTTTTATCTTTATTTATGTATTCGTGGTGAACTAGGGTCAGATTCCATTTTTCTTGCGGTATGATAGACTGGGGATGTAATTATAGAATAATTTATGTACAATATGCCTGTTATTCATAGTTACTAGTATAGACATGATGTATGTATTTCAAATCCTATTATCAATAACTTGCATCAATAAATCTATCGAACGATTCAGTTTTCGCAGCCATCAGCAGCAGATGTTAACAAGGCCCGATCAAACGATAGCTATAGCTCTCACAAGGATAGTTTCTTGGGATAAATGTTACAATTTCCAAGAAGACTTCATTCGGGATGGCATGACGCTTCATAAAGTAAGCCCAATACTTGCGCCAATAGCAGCCCAGATTATGTGCCAATGGAATCGCTAAATATCCTCGCAAGTATCCATCAATCTCGTCACTCACTACAGAAATTTAAAGCTTGTCTGAACATAAACATCTCCACACTGCCCAAGGATAATTGTACGGCGTAAGCCCGCCAAAAATCTCGAAATCCTTTGATTTCATCTTCGGTCTCTAGCAATTCAACCCACGCTAGACATTCATATCACAACCGCGGAATAGCTATCTCAGCTGATTTGAGGGCGCCATCTTTAACAACAACGCTCGAAATACTAGTACTACATTTCAAAATGCCAAGAATGGCCCTAGGCCCTAAGGAGCGCACAGGTGTCTTCGCCATAATGACAGCATACTAGTTCTATGATAGAAATCCCCCCACATCATGTGGTGACAACTGAATGCTATATCTGGCCGGCCTTTCGTCACCTTGTGGGACAACAATGACACTTGTTTTATCTTGAGATGAGACAGACATAAATTTGATTCTTGAATATCCTTCCATAGCCAAACGTTTGGCTATGGAAGGATCTTTACCAGGCATGGCTCCATTAGTCGCCTTGCAGGGTCGTTTCTCATTCCCACAACAACGGCCTTCTATGTCTCCACGCCAACGACCTATGAGCGACTTTGGAGCCCATCGAAAACCTTCCTTCTGTGGTCGTGGACAACGGTGGAAAGGAGAACCGGCAGAAAATTGTTTAAACTGTTCCATAAGGATTTCCATGCGACTCTCTAAGAGCCCCCTTTTTGCTTCCAGCGAGACTTAAAAGCGGCCCTAGGTCCATTCCAATATTGTAAAGCAACTGAGAGGTTCATCCGCCGCCTTGGTGGTTCTTCGATTCCACAAAGCATCGTGCAAAGTGCCAAATTTGGCCTCATCCAATTCTCCGTTAAAATTCTCAATCTCGCCTCTTAGGAATTCCGCAAGAAGTCCAATTAGGGCGTCATTCGCAAAACCAATCTTTCCAGCGAACGTGGTGTATATTCCCTGAGTTATCAGATCGTTTTTCAGCTGGGAGATTTCCCTTGTAATTATTCTGCGGCCCTGCGCGCCGTCGCTGAACTGATAGTATAGCCTCTGAGCCACAACGGCTTCCTAGTACGTCCAAAGACGCCGCATCCAAATTGACTGATAAATGTGGATGAATTTTTCGGCAGCTGGAAACGAGACCGGGATTTCTGCTATTCCCGCGTCGATGAGGAGAACACCACTGGTCAAGCCGTAGATATTGCGCATGTTGATTGTGGACTTACTGCGGTATTTTTTGTGTTCCTTTTGGACTGGCACATAGAGGGTGTCCATCTAGAATTACATGGTATCGTCGTCTCTGCGTCTCGGCAATTCAACTTGGTCGATCATTTTCTGTATACAGTCGAGTTGGAGTTTGGGAAGTGCATTTATTTCGAGATTACCCAGTCCATCGGACCAACTACGGAAATACCAATAATAAGTGATAAAATATGCGGGCCGAGATGATATTTTTATCTTACACGTGCGATATCGCCACATATCTCAGCCTCCTGTGTTGGCTTTTGTTGTATTCGCCCACCTTCAGTCTATTTTCACCACTTCTGCTCGACCTGTCCTAATATATAATCGGTATTGCTTCCCGTTCAATAATCTGAATAACATGGTTGATAGAAGGATCAAGGTGGGTCAGTCACAACCACCGGTGAGATGCTTCATTTCGTATTAGCCTTCGTTAACAGCCTTTGCAATGCATCCCATGTCCGTGCAGGACTGATGGTTGACACCCCTCAGACGAACCTGTGACGATGAAATATAATAATGACCATCGATTGTCATATCCTCCATCATCCTGAAAATATCCATCGAACACCCCCAACCTCCAATAGTCTTTTCTCCAACAAGGCGCATTGACTCCATGCTGAAATAGTTATCAATAGATTTTCCTGGAATATCATATATCCATCGCGGCATTCCCAATCGTGTATCTCAGTGCAAGAATTGACATTTCGATCTTTGAGGCCACCGGCCAGGTCTTCGCTCCTTCGCAAAACGCACCCACAACCCGCCCACACCGTCTTGGTATCACACCATTGTGGTAAACCGTGCATGCTTAAATGTCAGATTCTTTCGGGGATTGCATACTGTTATGCGTAAATGCGAATCGATATAATGCGCGCAATTGCAGTACTTCGATATGTCCGTAGACTTTGGATATTGCTGCTCCACTTTCTTTCCACCTTACTAAGAGTGTCGGAAACCCAGCGCTTTTCACTGCTTCGCGTGGGGTCCACGAAGTTTTCAATGTCCACTGAGATTTTGACGCAGTGGAATATCTCAATTAGAAACCCAAAGTATAGCCATGACTGGAAGAATGATTCTACTTTGGCGCCCAGGAGGTGCTCGAGTGTCCAACCGCAGCGTGTGGTGTAGTTAAGGAAGTCGTTAGGGTTGATGTACTGCTCGATGGATTTGTACGGAATTGAAATGTGCTCTATGCCTTCAGGGATATAGTTAGAAGTTCTCTATGATGTTAGTATAGAGACTGTAGTGGGTAAATGCAGGGTGAGGTGGAGCGGAAGAGGGACAGTTTGTTGAGGGGAATTCCTGATTGAGGTTCGCTCTTCGTATAAATTCGCAAAAAGGAAACTGGTCTAGTTGCCTAGTACTAATGCCAAACTGATCAATATGTTGCCATGCTATATACGGCTGCTGCCTACATTGTGTACCGCGCTATGGCCACAGGGGTATGATACCGCGACATCCATTAGCTAATAAACCAGAGAACTGCCGAACTGGTGGGTAATCGGATTTAGCTACCATTAGACTTCAGGTCGAAAGCTGTTTGCATTTCTAATGACGCAGAGTCACGATGCTAACCAGACACTCGTGTTAAATGCCATTTTTTCATTTTTTGATATCTGTTATCAGCCCGGGCCTCTACCGTTACGCGATAATATTTAACAAAACAAGAAATTTCCCCAATCTGCCCAAAACAAAGAAGGTACAAGAGAAGCGCTGTTTCTTAGGTCTCTCATTTATGTAAAAGTGGGAGCTGGTGTTTATGTTTTAGTGGGGGCTCATTTGGAGCGTTTGAAGCGTTAGTTAGAAATAGAAACGACTACGCAGCTAAAAATAATACACGCCCCGCTTCGGAACCTCAACCTCCATCGGGTCTGCCATTCCAAGTCTCCGCTCATGACCCTCGCCATCATCGTCGCTGTCTCCATACACTGCACTCTTTTCCCCTTTCTCCTCCATGACGTCGGCTTTGATCTCCCCGTACCGCACCTTCCTCGTACCGATAATCTTCTCCAGTGAATCCCAGTAGCATTAGACCCCCGCCCTTCTAAAAGTGGTGCGCCGAACGCCTTGGCCAGCTCGATGGGACTGTATGAGACCTTACGACCTAGCTCCCACCATCCGATAAATAGTGAAGTCACAAATCCCACACTCAACAACGGAACAATGAGTGCAGCGAGAAGAAACTGATAGTGCGATTGATAAACTGTGTGGGCAAACGACTGTGTCCCTGATACCGTCTGTGTAGTTGTTGAGTTCGAGGCAGCGATAGCAGCACGGAACATCAGCTCCCGAATCCCATTCAATATGTCGAGTGTTGGATCGTCCCAGGTCAGACTACAATCTACCATTAAAGAGTTTGAGTTGTTTATGTATTCGTATCCTACACTCCCTGTTGTCATCAAGGTATAGGGTATCGCTCCAGATCTGTAGAGTTCGACTGAAGATCCGTATTTGCTGGAGGCAACCAATGCTATGCCACCTAAAGTTGAGCGGTCTAAAGAAGGGAACGTGTATTGAGGTCGAAGTTTGACGGTATAATTCGTCTTGTACGATATCGGGTCTAATAGTATTGTGCCGTTCTCGATCCTCACTGGATATCTAACTATGGCTTCCTGGAGGTTGCATTTCGTTACGACAAAGTAGCCTATACATAGATCCGGTTTGGGCTTGTAGGACGTTTCCACCTTCATCCACTCCGCTGAATCTCCTCTACCGCCAGTATAAATGCTCGTAGACAGGACTTTGAAGGACTTTCCGACCCCCTCCACCGTATAGGTCTCATTGTATGCCTCCTCGGTAGTAATGCAATTTGTATCAAACCCCGGCGCAGTGAAATTGACATTGCAGTACCCTTGATCAGGGCAGGAATTTTTAAAGCGTATCGGAGATCGGTGATTGTATTCTTGTACCGCAGGTAAAAACTCGGGAGTTAACATTGCAACGTTGGCTGCCCGACCAGTTCTGATGCCAGTGAACCCAGTGGGGAGTGGATTTGTTGCGAGAATTGCTGTAATGTTGACCGGCCGATGGCTCTGGCGTAGCTCAATCGATGACGCTCGTTGAAGAAGTGGTCCTTGTATAACGACAAACGTGGTGATAACCCTGGCCATAGACATCAAATTGGTGTATCGTCCAGCGCAAATTGCATCTAGAAAGCCGTGCCCATACGCCCAATACCTGTGAAGATCGCCCACCGTCCCTCCTGCGAGTGCGTGGCGCCACCAGATAATGTGCTGACCTTCAGCAAGAGCATAACGCAACAGGGCACCTGATAAAGCAGCGGAGGCTGAAAGAAGAACTGTGGGCTGAATAGGATATTTCTGCATCGGCCAGTCTTTAGTTGGTTTATCGTGGGAATGTTTGAGAATCGCAGCAGATCCAAAAGCGAGGATGATAACACCGAAGATCGCCAGGAGTGCAGTCCATGGGAGGCAAGTAAGGAGGCCAGGTGCCCATGAATTTACTCCTTTGACAGGACGATAGGAGCTGCTGTATCCTTTCGGTTGCTTCTTGCGATCCATAGTTCTGAGACGAGTTGAGCCAACAACGCAGAATTTAACCTTCCAAGAGGTCTTATCTATCTACTGTAGATCACTTCAAGGACAAATATTCCCCCCAAGGCAGAGCCCCACAAGGCGGGGATGAAGCGAGCCGTCATTAAATCACTGAAATGAGTCTTTAGAACTTGATCCCATTCGATCGGTGATTCAGAGATTTAGGCAGTCGAAAAAGGCCTCAGAAACCCTTTCTGGATGGAAATGCATATTTCCATGTTTACTCTACTGACTCGTACCTGATAACGCTAGCCGAAAACTAGCCGTCAACAGATTAGAGTGCAGTAAATGATTGGTTCGGATCCACGCTCCATGAACATTACTTTTTTCAGTTGCCTTAAAATTATGCATAAGTCTAATGTTAATACGGTATGGGGACGCACAGTACAGTTGCTACGGCGCACATGGTCTGACGGCGCACTTGATATTAAGAAAAAGACAGTGTTGTTCTGGAGGTGAATGACCGCAAAATGCGCGGTTAGACCATGTGCGCCGTCACCTGTAGTGCAATATTGTCTCGATTATATCATAATCAGGACATCGTATTCGTTGGTTAACCGAGATCTAGAGGATATCAACACACATTACTCTAGAAGCTCAGGAAGGGACCCGAACAATACATAGAGCTGCAGACTAGAAGACTCAAGTGGGATACTTCTTCTTTGGTACAGGTCATCAAATCACAAACAGGGACGTTAACTCAGTCGGTTGATGTAAAAGCGGGCTTATCTGGAGGCATCCAAAACAAGCTGTGTTTCAAAAAAAGTATTTCTGGCCGTTATGAAGTACGTACGGGAAAAACAGTGGTTAGTGGTGGGGAATGCCGGAGCAACTTGATGCCTTAATCGCCGGTTCGTAGCAACAACGGCAACAGCACCCACTACTATCACTAGCACTCTGTGTCATGCGTCACCAACTGGGACTCTTCTAGACTAGGAGTATTTCAACCTCTCACACCAGGCTCGTCAGAAAATAAAAGCGTTACATCTGAAAGGCCGTCTGAACCATCGCGCTCGCTAAAGTATCTCCAAGCAAAGCTTCAAATTGGGGGTTGAGTTTGTTACGTTCTTGCAACTTGGAACCTCTGCTAACAGATAACTCCAACTCGTAGCGCCGTGTCGAAGTGTCCTCACGCCGACAGTCCCGATTCTCGCGTGAGAGACGTATCGATTCTTGAGCATACCGAGATGGAGGCTTTCTGGAAGTGTTTCGTGCAATCGGGGTCGACAATATGCACGCTAGAGAGCCGCACCGATTTGAGCCGATAATCCGGCATCATCATACTGGAACTGAATATAACAGTGTATCATCTTCTATTCTGAAGAGGGTGAGGAGCCTGAACAGCTATCGATTGAAAACCTACCCTCAAAGCTCCAAAATAAGATATAATCTAAACATGAGTTTCACCAAGACTGTCTTTCAGCTATGATACGACGACAAAGAGCACTGACAACGTCTTGTGCGAGCTTCACGCGGGTATTTCCCATTCACCCACTCGTCATCACCCTTGCACAGGGAGGCTGAGGGATTGGGGCCATTCACGACGAGCCTGAGGCCAGTCATGATTCGCCTGAAATATGACAAGCCTGGGCCATTTGTACTAACACGACGAGGTCTCTCAGTTAATAACTGCGATCCTCTCCCCCAACTCTACACAATCATTGAGTGACCTGGCTCGTCGCTCTGCTCTAGACGCTAATGCAGTCGTTATAGCCAATTATATACCAGGCTCGTCCGATTACTCTCGCTCAGGGCCCGCGGTGTGTATGGGGGTTGGACCATTGAATCATTGTCGTAAATGGCCGGAACCCCTCAGAGGGATGATTCAGCATTTTGATACGCTGTAATGTATTGCTGAGCCCACAAAGAAGCTGCTATCTGCTATCAAGAGCTATGACAATACGCCATTAGCAAAACCCGACTAGGCGGACCCATATATTACAATGTTTGTCGAGAATAAATGTACTGGCTGTTGCCGTTGTGTGCTTTCGAAAGGTAGTTTCGTTTTGGCGCCTTTTACGAGCTCGTATGCACGCGATGTAAGAGATATCAATCATTGATGGGTTCAGATTCCAGAGTGCGCATTCCTTATGTCAAGAAAGGAGGATAGTGAGAGGGATTCCCTCCTGATGGAACTAAAAGTGCTCGGTCTGAAGCCGAAGAGATGTACCAGAAGTTTACACGTTGATTTTTTTTTTCACCATGGCTTTGTACTACATCATGAATTCGAACACTATTATCTCAACTTCGACTTCGCTTCGTTAGACATCGTGACCGCGATAAAAAGCGTATTACGAAGGAAGCAGGCGTGTCAGGTCTTGTATTGGACGATGAAAAATTAAAGGCAAGATCCCCATATGATGATGCTTCCAGCGAGGATGATATTGAGGTAGATGTTGGCGAGAATAAGGACTGGCTGAGAAGGTGGGGTGAGAGACCAGATATCTTGGTTCGGTGAATGTGAAGGTGTGATGATAGAGATTGGCAAAAGGGAGACATACAAACCCAATTTTCCATTGTACGACGTCGTATACACATGGGCCACGAACAGGTGATGGCTGGAGGATGGGGAAGGAGATCAGGAAGTACGACTTGGAAGCAGCTTCGGTTGTGGAAGTACTTAGGATAGAGGTTATGTCATGGCCGCAAGCGGCCGATTACAATATGATTACAAACAAACAGGTGATGGCTTTGAACTGCAAAATCTCTTGTTATTTATCATTCATCCAACAGAGTTAGAGGCTGCATACTTAGTATCATTCTTCACCACACCAACCGCTGAAGTTCAATCTCCTTATTTCAAAAGCTTGTATTCTACCAAGTCGCCAAGCCGATCTGCTATATACTTACTCCGTTGATAAGGGTTTGATTCTCTTGTTTAAACGTCAACGCAACTTTAAGCATGGGCCTGTGCTCGATAACCATCCATCAGCTGACTTCCACCTAATGTTAAGTTTTATTGTGATGCTGTTTCATATCAGAATCTTCCAAATTTTCCACAATACATTCGATTGGTAGCTAGCTAAATAAAAATTGCATACCCACAATCCCAATCTCAATACCTCATTGGCAAACACGAGTTCGCAAAACTCGCATTTCTATCCGCTCGTTCCCTGTACATAATCTTCGTGCTCACGTCTGGAATACATGAGTATGCATAAAAAGTACTCTCAGGTCTCTTCACGTTCTCAAATTTGAATTCGTAGTTGCAGATGATATACCCCAACAATATTTTCAATTCATTCGTTGCAAAGAACCGTCCAGGGCTAATGTAATCCAAGATTTTGATTAGCCAAATATCAATCCAAAGAAATTTGAAGTTGGGGAGGGGGGGCTTACCAAGCGTGCTTTCCAGTCCCAAATACGATATACTCGCTCGATGTAGCTACCATTTGATGTTTCGTCTGTTGTCCCGGTTGCTCCCGAATCCTACTGAATCGGAATCCGTCGAATTCTTGCGGATTCTTGTAGATATCTGGATCATTATGAATGGCATGTGTTGGCGCAAACACAAAGGACCCTTTCGGGACATGTGTGCCGTCGGAGAAGGTATGGGAGACCATTGCTTTGCGCTGCCCCGTTCCTGGTGGGGTTTAGATATCATTCGCTGGTTGTGAAGGGTGAGGGGACGGACCGATTATTAAACCGTTCATTCGCTGACTTTCGCGGAGAACTGAATCTAGCTTCTTCATCGCTGTTAGAGCTTGCTTGCTCCAGCCGCCGTATTCGGTTATAACCGACTCGATTTCCTGACGCAATGGTTCCTGGTATTCGGGGTGCGCTGCGAGATCGAATATAACGTTGGTAATGTTCTATGGACAATATACCTCCAGTCAGCCACATTTCACAGCAGTTTTTTAGTTGTAGAATTTTATAACCCCCCCCTCCCCTCCCCCTCTCCGCCGAGCAAGGTCTATTTGAGGTGATGTTTGAAGAACTGGGGGAAGGTCTGCCGATATTGTGGTCTTGCCATGACATTGGAGAAGAGGAACTTACAAAAGAAGTTGTATGAATCGATACAAAATTCAGGAAGAGAAGTTTAATGCATAATTCTCGGATACTCTCTCCAGGATCAGCAGTCTCCAGGATCCATTGGATTGCGTCTTCCTGCAGGGAGGCGCTCACTAATCAGCACATTTTCATTAAGAATATGAGAGAGAACAGATAGTTGAACAGCAGACCGGCTTATCCGCCCATTCTTCACCAAATTGTTGCATCTTCGATCGACGCTCCTCAATAATTGGCTTTATTGATATCATAACCTTTTTGAGGGTTTTTTCACGGTTGGAAATGAATATGACCGCTAATCTAAAAGAGGCCTTTAGACGATGTAGAAAGTAAGCCTCGAAGAAGGGAGGAGAAACAAACGGCCTCAGAAATTTTGGGATCATGTCAAGCGCTGCAGTGCTCTTTGTAACTTGAATCGCGAACGCAACGACATGATCTAGGTACTCTTGGTCGCGGCACAGAGGAAAGCCAACTACACAATACTTTTAGACCAGAAGATTTGAGGAGATAGGTGTCCTCAGTACGTACCGAATATGCGGTTGGTAGTTCTGTGTAGGCACTATAAATCAGCGCCAACAGTCATGGTAGTCGAATAAAAGAGTCTACATACCTTGCTACACAATTAAGCATGACGTTAAAATTGTTCACGCTCGTCCAATCTAGACAGCAATATATCAATGCTTAGCCACAAAATTCTTGGGGTAGTGTTAATTCGTGCATACCTGGACCGATATCAGTGTTCTCTTCGAACGCCATAATCAACTCGCTCATGACCTCGGGAAGAATGCTGCTCAGTCGGTTCGTAATATTCTTTGTGATAATAGTAATGTGGTGCGCTTGACTCGCAAATTTCTCGGAGAAAAGATAATTGGTTAACATCCTCTGATATGCGTGTTAGAATCTCCATTCATTTTCAACTCAATTCACCATAATGGCCTCATAGAGTAGCTATTACCTCTCGAACAGAATCTTGAAAGGACATGATACTATCATCGAGATCGGCCAGTTCTTTGATCATCTTTGGGTGCGTAAATACGACCATGTAACGGGATGGCGTCGAGACCTTGAAAGCCTTGGCATCTTTCTTATACTGCATACCCCAAGTGCGATGTCAATCCTGCTTGGATGGCTCATGCGGGGTCAGGATGGTTTTATGGAGTGATGCACACCTTTTGGTATCCTTCCCGCATCAGAGACTCGGATTTTCCGAAAAACACCAAAGCGGCCTTCCATGGACCAAAGATTCCTGGTGGGACACCAACAGTCGGGACATCGACCTAAATAGGCGAGAAATGACACGATTAATTTAGCCGCTGGTGAGATAGGCTTAAAAGGGAGCTTATAAGTACCACATACCTTGGTCGTTTGATAGATGTACACGGAATACGACAAAATACTCAGCAACCCCAACGCCATCAGCTGCCACCATTCCATCCTCTCGACGCCGTGCTGTATGATAGCGAATTTTTCGTTGATTAGCGTCATATTTTTTGCAATTGCAGTTGTACAATAATAATAATAACAATAATAACAGTAGTTCGATCTCTTGATAAAAATAAAGTACGATTGGTATGGCTGTGGCAAGGTCTGGATCTATCTTGACTATGGGTTCGACGCTATCATATACGCAGTTTTTTTGCTTTGACCCCCTCGGTACGGTACGGGACTCGATACCCCGATGACGGAACCCGACGCCTATTGTGCACCCTACTCTACCTCCGCCCGAGCCCTCGGGCACGCCGCCATGTACGATGTTCCCGGAAACCTATGTCTACATCAAATATCCGGCTTAATTGTCTTGTTTAGGAAATTTCGAACAACTCTACAACCACCACACCACTGAGAAGCCGCGCACGCATGCACCTGGCAAATTAAAAACAGCCATCTAAGTATCATGTATAGTAAACCCCCTTAGCGAATATAATCATACATCCCGGCCCCATGATACAAATGAAGAATCGAATCGGGTTGATTAGATTTTGTTGTAAAAGCGTGGGGAAAGAAATCCAGTACATGCTATTTTTTTTTCTGGTCAAATTCCTCATGACACGCTTTACTAATACTATTGATTACGCTCTCGAAAACCCCCCCCGTTAACGTTATTTTGTGGTTTCCTGCCAGAGGTTGAGGGTGGGGGCCCGGGGAGGTTCCAAGTTTTTCTCTTGGAGCTGTGTCGACATGTCTGACCTATGAATACTGCCCCGGAAATGGCTGTCTAATGGCTATAGCTTTCAAATAGCATCCCCTTCCATAGAAGGGTCCATTTATCATCCAGAAGTTTGTCCACAGGGGAGTACTAACTAGTACAGGTGTCCACCGCAAGCCCGCCCCGGCAATGCGTGGTTTTTCCAATGACCTCAAGCATTATTACCACTGATATCCCCATTCTCATCTGCAAGGCGTGTACTCAAGTCTAAAAAATGCCTCCACGGGATCGACCGCATGCCTGCAATTGCATACTATATGTACAGTCACTGAAAAAATGAATCCAAAAACAGGGGTGTAGAATAAGGGAATTTTGACCCCGATTCGCTTCCTCGATAGTCTCTAGTGGTGCAGCCAATAGAGTACCCTTGGTGCAGCCACTGAGATTTGTCTTTCCCATGTTAAGCAGTATTCAAACTGTAAAAGACAAGATCTACGCATGTTTCGATTCATCTGTTCAATGGCTGTATGTTATGTTCGGCCCTGCTGTCGTCATAGTCGTACAGAGCACATTGGTACCGAGGGTGGGGGATGTGCATAAATGTTCCGAGTTTAGTTACTGAAGCGGGGCGAGGATACAATATTAGGCATTAGGCGTTAGGCTAGAGTTTTTATACGTATCTCTTAATAAGTAGATAGACGAACCCGGATAAAGATAGGAATTTCTCACGGATATAGCAAAATTAACGGTGTATGAGTTTTACCAGATGAAGCTGTGTGAGATTTTCTTTTCACACAAATTTTTTATTCAGGATCTCCCACCGTCCAGAGTTTCTTTTATATCTGGGTCGAATAGAGTAAATTGGCTATTTCAGGACACGAATATCTAGAGTTCTACCAGAAGGAGAGGTATAAGAGGCACCAAACAATCTTTGGGGTAAATTGATATATATCTATAGAAAAACTAAAATTGCTTGTATGCCAGACTTTGCATGTGCAAACATGGTACGTCTAAGCGTAGTCAGGCTTCCTAGGGTGCGTCAAGTATCGATACCATATATATCCCCATTCGCCCATAGGAACTCCATTTCTCTCCAAAAAATCCTAAATGCAACAATATGGATACCTGATAGGGGGGGAAAGGGGAACTCTCTTTCTAATCGCGTTCTCGATTTCTACCAAATTTAAAATAGGTGGAGTTGGGTTTCAAAATTTTTTGGGGAGGGGGAGGTTCAACAGAACTTCACTGCCCCCGTACATACAGTAAGACCTTTCCTGTTCCCCAGGAATCCCATCTTACCCAATGTTATGCCTGGAATAGGAACAAAATCCTTTCAGAAATACCACCTAAACCCTAGAACTCCCCGTTCCCGCCTAGCTAGTTAGACGGGGCGGCTGCTACCGCCATTAACTCGTCGGATTTTCAAGTCTCCGGACACCCCTGTCATTGATTAGATGACTGATTTAGTTGTAATTCAAATTTGATGGGTGGTTATTTTAGTCTGTCCTTCTTGGGCGGGGTGTTCTTGACATATGTACGGGGGAGTAGGGACGTTTAATTTGCAGCTTCTAACATTGCGATTGGCGGTAACTAAGACAAGACTGTTTGACACGGGTATAAAGTGTGAACATGAAAATAAGTACCTCACTGCCTATGTACTTGTTCCGACCAACTACCACAGTTCATATTTACAAGTTTAAGCCCATTTACCACATACTTAAGTGCTTAAGACCATATACATCCGGCCTCCGGGTGGATGTGTAGATCTTTATTGTTGCTGCAATTGGGACTCAAGATTTGCAAGTACTTTAAGTACAGATTTACTTAGTATGTAGTACATAGAGAGCTTTGGGTACAGTACATTGAGGCATTAAACGCTAGACGCCCGTTCCTGCTCGCTCCGTCTAGAACCCACTGACTTCCCGCGTTTAGCGAGTGTGGACCCTGCCGTGGAACTGAATTTCTATCTGGATATCGCCTAGGTACCGTATCTACTCGGTGTTAAGGCACTGAACTAAAATTGACTTCCCGCTTCTGACAGCTCAGCTGGGTCCATGTGGCGAATATCAAAACATTAAGGTGGCACTAGTGGCCGGATACCGGTGATGTTGTGAGAAAGGCATCATAGGTGCCAGAGTCTTGGATTCAGAGTTAACTATCTTTAAAACCACCGTACTTTTGGATTAACCATCTTTAAGGCCAATTCTACCCCATGTGCAGAAGTCCGCGTATGAGGTTTACATACATACACCTTATTACTGTTGTGTGGGTTCAATTCTATGCAGTTCCAAATGATGTAAGTCCTTCAATATCCAGAAGTGTCCTGAACGATCGCCATTCATCAATTGGTAATTTAGTGATTTCCGAGGGAGAGGCCCACATTTGGGTTGAATGGCCAGGGCCCGTCTGGCAGGCTGGTAACAGTGGTAGCGGCCGAGGTGTAGGTAAAATGGCCGGATTCAGAGTGCAAAGGATGAAATCGAGTGGGTACGCTTGAACAGGGTTTGGGGCCGGAGGATCGGAGGTTGATGCAGGGCGGTAGACATCTGGGCGAGAATATGACGTTGTGGTTTCAGAGTTGGAGATACTCGGCGATCTGGACTGATACCTTGGAATCTTCCGCGGAGCATCACAACCGCGTCATATTTCCCACCCGCCTAAAATACCACCACCACATCCAGGGTACCACTTGAGAAGGCAGTTCTGCAACCTTGTTCCACCGTCATCCAGCTCCTATCGCCTTTGTTACGACGGCGAAATCCTAAAAGCCCACTCTTTTCGATAACCGTCTCTCCATGTTACTACGAAAATCTCTAAAGACCTACGCAGAGACCGGTATGGACCACAGCAGCTCTTCGATTAAAAGGAAGGACTATCAAAGCAGAAGTTGAGCGGGAGAACCTTCAGCTGTATCGGATGCAATGGTTCGGACGTCACTCATCACAGTGGCCATCTCGTCTATTAATTTTCTAGCTGTTCCGTTCACCACACCACATAATTACTGACTTTTACACCCGGTTCATCCGTCGTCCGTTGAAAAGAGCTGTCCACCGTCAGTGAACCTAGTCGAAATCGATGATATAAAAGCTGTCAAAGGGAAGACATGGGGGCGGCGTCTAATTAAAATGGTAAGTAACTTTTGCTTCAATAGGATGAATTTCAGATTTGCTGAAGGGTGTGTGATATTGTAGGTACTTACTTCTCAAAGGAGGTTTTTTGACTATTGGTCCACTACGGTAACAAACCTGCTGGCGGTGGGATTACAAGCACCAGGATGAGACCACCGGCAACGGATCTCCTCAGGTTCTTCCCACCAAGACCGCTAAGACGCCGGTATTGCCAGTGCATTGACAACGCGAGGGGAAGGTGGATTATAACCTACTAGGACGTCCTAATTAGCTAATTACCTCTGTCATTATGGTTGCAATAGGGGGTACTTCGCCGTCGGGGTATGTTTCCACAGCGCGAGCCCACGCAAGTGCAGAGTATCCCGTGAAGCAGCCGATCTCGAGGACTTATTCCCCCCATTAATATTCAGTTGCAGCCCCATAAAAGCCGTGAACGTAGGGTATACATACCTCGTTTTACTCAGTAGAGCTTTGCAAGAAATACCATGAATTGAGCCTACATTTTCCATGTTAGCTGGGGGAAAATGTGGGAGGAAGAGAAGGTGACCTGGTTAGGACTAATCATCATACTTGGACTCAACCCTTCATGTTCACAGAATTCGAGGTTGTCATTGTAGTGTTTGTTTACTACCTCCCCAAGGTCTGTAGAGTGTGCAGTCGCATAGTCCGTTATTGCTGCGGCGACTTCGGGGTTGGGGAAGAGTCCTGTTGCGATGTGCATTATTGACAGGATTGAATGTTGGTAATATAAATTTAAGCTTAAGGCACAGTATGAGGTGTGGGTTGATAAAGATATCGCCAATCAGTTGTTATTCGGTCACGACGTGGGGGAGAAACTTCTTCCGTGGAAATACCCGGACGCGGTAGTATGCCAACCCCGCAATTTGAGCCATCCGTACTTCGCTTGAATAAACTTAGGCAGATCTAGATGGGATGAACCAGGTTCAGCTACATAGGGTGAGGGGAAACGAGATGCTAGCTAGATCTAGAGTACTTATGTACTAATATATATGATGCCTGAAACACATGTGCCTCAGTTTCTCAACCCATACGGGCACAAAACCTCCGGGATTTGAAATTCCTTCCCTTCGTTTCGAACTGAATACCCACATAGGAATCCAGCTGATTTCCCACCCCTCCGAAGATGTTGTACATAACCAAAAACAAGACCAAAACTTCCTTGCTTGCACCAGAACTCCGGATATCATGCACTATCACTTGATCTCAGATTCCCTGCCTACCCCCTCAAATCTGCCGTCGCATCCCTCCAATGTTTTTCCGTCAATTGCTTCAACCTAAAATCATGTATTCTCCTCGCCCTAATCGCACAAACCACCAACTGAAACGAGACCAGCATGAGTACACTAACTCCCCCGTTAGCCTCATCCTCTCCTCTCTTATCTTCGCAAACATACCTCTGCACAATCCCAATCCCAAACACCCCCTTCAAATGAATACACTCCTCCCTCCCTCCCTCTCCCCGCCGCTCTACAATCCCCCCGGCGAGGAACTCCCGGTATCCTCCGCTTGCCACTTGCACCCGTACCGCTCTGCCACACCCTGCGACATCACGACGCTTGTTACGCTCCCGCATATACACACGAGGTCAATTCCAGCGATCCAAAGTGCCTCGCGGGAAAGGAAGGTAAATATTGACGCCGAGAGGGTTTGGAAGAGCGTTAGGATTGTCTGTTCCGGGTGTTAGTGGGGAATATAAGAAGGGGGAGGGAGGTACAAACAATTACTAGGAGCACGATAAGCTCGATGCGGGGAGTGTTAGAGAACGGCATGGTGAGGAGGTGGATAAACACTGCGAGGGCGACAAGGGAAAAGACCGCCTGGAGGAGGCGAATGACGAGGGTGGTGAGTTTCCAGGTTGCGCGGGAAGGCATGATGGGCGTGCGCTGCACAGTGAGGTTGTGGTGGTGGTAGTGGTGATGCGCCTGCGCGGGTTGGTGAGTTGGGTGGGAAATTTTTTTAGCGGTTCATTTATGTCTCTGGCACCCAGGTTGGAGGACGGTGATGGTCCTATATATTTACCCAGTCCATGTTGTGTGGTTGTGATTGTTTAATGAATCGACGCAGTAGATGTCCCATACTTGAAACACCTGCAGGGACCCATCTCACTCCTCGCTGGCCGGATGTCAGCCCCAGGTGCGTGGGAATTTATATAAGTATCCATTCAATTCCCTTCGACGCGCTCAATTCTATTCTGTGCCGTATCAAAATTGTTAGAATACAATCCCGCAAAGTACCACCGATGAAACTTACTGGGACTGGGGACGTCTGATCTGCCTATGTCGAGCGCTTGATGACTGGACTTTACAAGCAGGCCTTGCAACAACCGAGCGCTACGTTATTCCTGCAGATGTCATTGCTTGTTTGACGTAGTTTGGTTGCATGCGAACTTCTCCACGTTTCGGGTTCTAGGGGGCGGAGATGGAGTACCGTTTATATGCCGATAGCGATACGGAATGTGAACACTTTCGTTGTGGCGAAGTGTCTTCACGACAGTATCATATTTATTTGCGGCGCTCGCTCGCTCGTTGTATGTCAGGCGTAGAGAACAAAGCCATGACGACATAGCTCGATCTTCACTGGAAAAAGACTATTTTCGGCTCCTGCGCGTATGGTGTAACTACTTTAATCGCAACCACCTCACTGGTCCCAAGTTCCGCCTTTTTTTTTCTCCACGCCAACCCGTCTCCGGTATCTCCCTTAGCTCTCTTCTAGTTCCATTATCATCATCATCACCACTTCCGTCACCATCATGTCTGTCCATCACCTCCTTTTCTTCTCCACCACCACCACCACCACCACCACATGGCCGCATTTCCAACCCCCCAATACCCCTTCACTCTAACCCCTCTAGCCAATAAAGGCATCTCTGTGATCGCCACCTCTTCCATCCCCTCCAACACCCTTCTATTCACGGAGTCCCCGCTTCTTCTCCTCTCCTCCTCCTCCTCGCACTGCCCAACCCGTATCCTAAGCACCTTCCACCTCCAACCGTCACCACAAAAACGCCTACTCCTCTCACTATGCTCAAATCTTCCCCAGACATCCTCCGACGAGGAAGTGATTCTCGGAGTCTGGAAGACGAATAATTTTTGTCTCGACTTAGAGGGGACGGTTAATGGGGTATTCGAGATTGCGAGTAGACTTAACCATGCGTGTGTTGGGGGGGAGAATTGTAGATGGGATTGGGATGGGGAAAGGGGAGTGTTGACGTTTTGGACGGTGAAGGATGTACAGGTGAGTGACTGCCCTTTGGTGGGGTGCTGATGCATGTGGTGGGCAGGAGAGAGGGTGGAGGAAAAACTAATGGTGGGGACGATAGGACGGGGAGGAGTTGACGCATTGTTATCGCCCGGATTGGAGGATGGGGGGGAGGAATAGAGCACAGGCGTTGTGGGAGGAGTATGGGTTTTGGTGTGGGTGTAGGACTTGTGAGGAGGAGGAGGAGGAGGATTAGAGGAGGAGGAGGTTGTGAGCTTAAGGGTTATTAGATCTAGATTGGTTTATATACAGTACTCATTTGCTGGGTACCATAGTTCCAGTTTCAGTTTCAGGTAGCATCCAAAATTCATCTTTACGTCAAACAGAGATACTTAAGTAGATATAAAGTTTTGTTTGCGTGTCAAGGCTTAAGCCTAGTAGTATAACTTCCAACACCAAGTATGCGAAGCCGTCTTGCATCAGGACATAATTTGATATCTATCCCCTACACGCTCGGTTTTTGCAAATTGGTTACCATGCTCTAGTGGCAACTGAGAGTGACATTGATTGGCCCAGTGGGAGTTAGCTGTGGCGAAGCAGATCATGTTTTATTGGCCACTTCAGCTGATCTACATATAGAATTGCCTGAATAGACTATGATAACCAATCTGCAAAAACCGAGCGTGTAGGGGGATATTGGATAATTCCTTGTATGTATTGCATCATTACGCATCACTCATAACCGTAAATACTAACCCCGTCGACGCACATCGGGGAAACTTCCTATACCATTGCTTCTTCTTCTCCTTCTTCTCCTTCTTCAGTCAACACCCGCTTTCCTACCCAGCAATTAAGCTTACAAGTAACCTTCAGAAGAGCTGAACGGACTGCACTGTCTAAGCAAGCTACATTTTGCTTGGTGAAGGTCTAGACATTTGGATATCCATCGTACATACGTGCTGACTTCTAAAGTCTCCACCCAGCGCCTACGGGAGATTCAGCTGGATAAACTACACAAAAGCTTTTAGCAGATTTAGGGCTTCATCGTAGTCCGAAACAGCTCCGCGGTAAAGGGTCCGACTACTTTGTTTGTACAGAGGAACCGTTATTCTGACCCCAAGACCTGAGAATATGCGGGCTGTAAGTAGCGCGAGTGTTTAACGGTAAGCATTGAACATGAGCATAGGTATTATAAAGATCCAGATCCGTTTGTGGGGTTAAGATTGGGATTATCTTGCGGGGTTGCGTTGAGCTTGTCCTCACGAGTACCTATATGGTAGCTAAAGTAAACTTTCGAGGACCATGAAACTCCTAGTTGCGTGTACACATGTACTAGTATGTACAATCCACAGCCTCCTCACGACATAACTCCCCCAAGCGTAAAAAAGCGTCACATTCACCTGCGTCTAAACAGAACCATGTGTATGTATAGTACAGCGCCCAGATATCGCTGAAGCATAAGTTTCCAATCAGCATCTCCAATCCCCAGATTATATGCATTTCATGCAGAAGGTTTACTAAGGTGTGTGGGGGCTTATTTTGGACCATGGGGCTGAAAGATTGTACAGGAAATGGCGCATAAACATGCACAGCCACGGCTTCGTTGAGATATCGATTGGTCAATTTTGCGAGAAAATCTAGATTCTGATGATGAGTGGGGGCTTCTACTCATGCATTGTTAGGACGCCAGCTGGTGATATCTAGGCTGTGAAGTGATAGAGAGACCTGGGGATGATTTGGGGTAAATAGAAGCCAACTCGCTCGCCGGGTTGGAGGGAACTCATCTCATCATCCGGATATTATACTCATTCACTCTTCAAAAATATCTCCTGCGTTTTCAATTCAGATTCTTTGAGAATTGACTATCCTTCTAGTTTTCTTCTTCTCAAATATCACCATGAAGTTTAGCATCACAACTATTCTCCTTCTCGTCTCCACTGCCCTCAGCCATTCCTTCTTCCTCCCCTATCGAAAAGCGACAAAGCACTCGATACCCTCCCACAACTCTGGCTAGGCTTTACGAATGGAACCCGAACATGGTCGCTCCCGCAGACGGATGGGGAGAGACATCTCGAAGTGGCTGGGGGAACACCGGTGTCACTACGCTAGTTCATTTCGCCATCGATAGACGATGGGCCGGTCGTACTTGTAACCTGAGATTCAGTCCCCAATTTCGCTGTCGGTTCGAAGCAATTCGCCGTGTTCGATTTTACGCCCGCCAATGGAAAGGAAACGTTCGACCCCAAGAGAGCCACATGGAACCAGAGGACTGGATGGCGCGGTAATGAGCTCACTCTATATAAGGTCGGCGGCGGGTCAAATCTGGTGTATTCTCGTCCTTGTCCTTCGGGAGGAAGGCCCCTCAACTTCGAGCTCGTGCCGTCTAATGGTGATGTCAATATCCAATGGCTCCCCAGCCGCGGCCAGGGACTTTGGCTTGAGGTCACCACCGCCCGCCGGACGTAGAGGCAACCGGATCTAGGACTCTTCGTGTTTTTGACTTTGTTCTCTCAGGAGGCTGCGTTGTTTTCGATTCCACTATCTCTAAATGGAATGCCAGATACGGATGTCGCAATAATGATCATGTTACATTCGTTCTTGGAGAGGCTCGAATATCCTTTACTCGTTTCCTTGCCCTCTACCTGAGACGGGACTCAACTATGAGCTTGTACCGGCAAATGGCAATGTTAGTATCACTTGGGATACCAGAGTGGAGGGTCTTACAATTAATGTGGCTTAATTGTTGAGAACGGTGAATTGTTCTGTTCTGTTTTCGTCTGTTTTGTTTAGTTCGTAAGAATTTTGTTTGGAGTTTCGGCGTTTCCGTCGGAAGTTGTTTCTTCGGTATTTGGGGCAACTTGGGGTGAGGTTTTGATTAATGGACTGTCTTTTGAGCCGGTATGATCTGATTTGGCCATGGTATTATCGTTTGATTATGAGAGAACAATTCTCCATGCAAGCATTTGTTCAAATCTGTAAAAGCGTAATCTCTTCACTGCGTCTCATAAGTTCCGTTGATATCCGCAAGTGTGAAGCTGTTGGGCATATGGGAGGCGGAATCGAAAGTGTGTTGAAGGAAGCAGATGTGTAAACATTCCAGAGCTGACCGGAGACGCATTGACCTTCATATGAGGTTCAATTTACTTTACCTATGCCAGTGCGAGGGTGGAGAGCTAGGTGCAAATGGCGGGCGGCTAGTAGGCCGATACACAAACGGGAAGCCGTTGGACTTAGGGCGGTCCGTAATTGCTTTTGATATCACTCGTCCAGGTTAGCATGCCCGCCAACACATGAGCTGCCCGCCGGCTGCCCCAAACTTTAGAAGTGTTGAGATTCGATTGCGGTATTGCGGTCTGATCGCGGAGCTAAGTAGGCTACTTAAGCAGGTGGATGCAGGTATTCCAAAAGAAGCGGATTTTCCCGAGATTGTCTTTTGGCATCGTGAACTCCAATTTGCTGGCCGAATTTTCATTTCCCCGATGGTAGTGGTTTTGTCGGTTGTAGGTTAGAGTTGTGGTCGAAGCACTCGCATGGGAGAATAGCCAAGCGCTGGATTAGGCAAGGCGCGCTTTTAAGCACCAACCCCACCTCTGACACTAACCCCCAGTACCTGAGCGAGAGCCCCCTCCGCTTCCACCTACTTCCTTCCTCCATCCCAACTTCTGCTCTACTCCATCCAACGAACGGCATTCCGAAGTAACGAACTCTCACTCACCCCCCGTCAAATCTATTATATCAGTCAATAATGGAAGATCTCAATGCGGAGTATGATGTTGTGGTGGTTGGAACTGGTCAGAAGCTTCCCCTCACTGACCCCTAGCAAGCTTGAGCTAACTTTCGCCAGGTCTAACTGAGTGTATCCTTTCGGGGTATGTAATCAGAGAATCCGCATCAGCTGCATCTGAAGCCCGATCATTGTGTGTTTAACGACGTTGCCAATGTGTAGTGTCTTTGGTTCGGAGGGCAAGAAGGTCCTTAATATCGACGCCAATTCTTACTATGGCGGGTATGTTCCCCTTTTCCACCGATCGTCTAATGGCAAGTTAACCCAATTGCACAGTGAGAGTGCAAGTTTGAACATGTTCGACGTCAGTACAACCTAAATTTTTGAATCTTGAATGTTACTGACGATTGGCAGATGTGGAAGAAATTCAGATGGACCGAGGAGCAGCGACGGAAAGAGGATGAACGCAAGAAGGAAACCGAGCGTCTCGAGAACGAGGAACGAGAGGCCGAAGATAAGCGTAGGGCAGCTGCTAAAGAGGCAGGCGACGATAGCTACAAGCCTGGACCTAAAGTGCCCAAACCTGAGCAGGTCGGACCAAATCCCCCTGAAGTGTTCGGCAAGGATGCTAGGGCCTGGAATCAGTGGCACATCTCGTTGACTCCCAAGTTCCTCATGGCCGATGGAGAATTGACTCGAATTCTTCACCAAACCGGCGTTACACAGTACATTGATCTTCTCTCGGTGCATGGCAGTTTTGTCGTCAAGAAGGGCATCCCCTCTAGGGTGCCATCTACCCGCGTTGAGGCTGTCAAGTCTCCTTTAGTCTCGACAATGCAGAAGTATTACATGCAAAACTTCTTGCAATTTATCGCCAGCTACAAGGAGGATGACCCCACAACTCACAAGAAAGGTAATGCTTATGCCACAACACGAGTATGATTGAGTGCTAATATTTTTAACCACCAGAACTGAACTTGGACACCAACACCATGAGGGAGGCCTACAAGATCTTCGGACTCGATGCCTGGACTTCCGAGTTCATCGGACACGCCATGGCCCTTTACGCCGAAGATTCGTACCTTGACAAGCCTGCTCGTGAACCTATCGAGCGCATCATCCTTTACGTCAAGTCTATGGCCCGCTTTGGAAACTCTCCCTACATCTTTCCCCTCTACGGTTTGGGCGAGCTTCCTGAGCGATTCTCGTTCTTGTCTGCCGTCTACGGCGGCACTTATGCTTTGAACACACCTCTTCAGGAAATCCTCTACGACGGCGATGGTAAGGTCTCTGGTGTCCGCTTCCCCCACCCAATCACCAAGAAGGATACGGTCGTCAAGACAAAGAAGGTCATTGCCGACCCTACCTACTTCCTCAACACCAAAAGGATCCGTCCCGTTGGTAAGCTCATCCGAGCAATCTGTGTATTGCAACACCCAGTTGAGGGAACCGACAACGCCGAATCCGCCCAGATCATTATCCCTGCCAGTCAGATGGGCCGCAAGAACGACATCTATATCTCTGTGCTTTCGTCGATTTTTAACGTTTGTCCTAAGGGATTCTATCTTGCCAGCGTGTCGACCATGGTCGAGAACCCCGACAGTGGTAACCCACACAGCGAGCTCGAGCCTGGTTTCGAACGCCTAGGACTCGGTTCTGGTCGTCTCGGCGAGAAGGAGGAGAAGTTCATTCAGGTTGTTGACTTGTACGAGCCCACTGATGACGGCACCAAAGACAACGTCTTCATTTCTCGCAGTTATGATGCAACGACCCACTTTGAGACTTGCACAGGTATCTACAACCCCCTGTTTTGCTATCTGGTGTATATCTGTACCATAGTTAACATTTTACTCCAGATGACGTCAAGGATATCTACAAACGTGTTGAGGGTAAGGACTTGGTTATTAAGGAGAGGAAGGATAAGGCAGAAGAGTAAGGGAGATGTTGTCATTTAATATCGGTATTGTTATGGTATTGGTAGCGTTGGTAGTGTGGTAGTTGGAAAGCGGTTTTTTGAAGAGAAATTGTGCAATTTGATGGGGAGGCTTATGAATTCATTTTCGCATTCGTTTTCACTCTCGTCCGGGGCGTCACCGCGATGTTGGTTGGGCGTCTAGTCGAATGGAAGCTGTCCTGAGAAACCCTAAATTTAGTGTAACCAGTAGTTTATACGGGAAGCAACAGGGGTAGCCTTGGCTAAAACAAGCCTGCTCGAGACTG
Source organism: Trichophaea hybrida (assembly GCA_015178995.1). NCBI lineage: Eukaryota > Fungi > Ascomycota > Pezizomycetes > Pezizales > Pyronemataceae > Trichophaea > Trichophaea hybrida. The sequence continues at coordinate 149,808 of WHVE01000082.1, forward strand.
CACTATGCAGCTCTTGGCCGGTCTTCGACTTTGTCGATATTCAATACTTCACGGGAATACGCTCACATCACATACCCACCATGACCCCGCTGTTAGCTTGGTCATTACTCGTCTTCTCGGTGTCCCTATCGAACACAAACGCTCAAGCTACCACATCCGATCCCAATCTCGTGGGAACATGGGCATCAAAGTCAGGCACTGTCATGACCGGCCCAGTAAGCAACATCCCCGTCGCACTACTATCTATCTCTATATTCGAGGAATGAAGGCCGTTGAGGGTGAGCCTACGCTGACTGCTATGTACAGGATTTCTATGATCCGGTAAACGATCATCTGAAAGAGCCTCAACTGCCCGGCAGCTCCTTTTCCTTCACTGCCGACGGTTACTTCGAGGAGGCACGATACATCGTGATATCAAACCGTACGCCCTTTCCACCCGTCACCCTGTCAGCCAGTTAGAGAAGCCTGACAAGAATGCTGTGCTCTAGCGGCAAAACCTCAATGCCCGAAAGCACTGTTGCAATGGCAGCACGGCAAATATGTGCTCTACAGCAACGGTACAATCGTCCTCACACCCATCAAAATCGACGGTCGACAGATTTACTCGGATCCATGCCAGTATAAGATGTCTATCTACACCCGCTACAACCAGACCGAAACATACAAAGTAGGCCCATCTCGCTGACTACGCTCATTGAAGTAGAGCTTGCTAATGGAAATCTCACCTCCGAAACCATAGTGGTACGAAGTTCTCACGGATGAACGTCGCGGAAAAAAACGACTCAACCTCTACCAGTTCGACGGCGCGCCAATGAACCCCATGTATCTCGAGTACAATCCACCACAGATGCTGCCCACTGTGACTCTAGACCCGCTCATCACTGCGACCGGTACCGCTGCCAAAGCCAAAGCAACCGCCGCAAAGAAGATCAAGCTCAAGCGGGACCTGCCCGGTAGCTACAAGAAGGCAGAAGATATCAACGCTGACCATGTGTTGTGGCTCGGAATCGGATTGACGGGTCTTGGGCTCGTTGGGTATCTTTGCGTCTAGGAGCTCGCAAAAATGCATCGGCAGTGCGTCGCCGGGTAGTTGTCAGTGGGTTCATCTTGCGTGTTTCCTTTTGGTGGAGTTTTTCCGGCGGGGGCTCTTTCTTTTTACGGTAATGTGGGGCTTTTATGTGATAGAACGGGGAATAGGTCTAGAGCAAAATGCTGGACGGATATGGATACCATGATTTAAGTACATACGTGTGTTGTGTTGTGTTGTGGATGGGGCTGGCTATGTGCGCGTCTTTCTGCATGTAGCGCTTTCTGTAGTGTGCCCTTCTTTCTCAGGGATCTGGGCTGTTTTCCTTTGGGTCGGTTATAATGCGGGGATGATTCCAGAGCCATGTTGAGCGGGAGGGAGAGGGGGGATAACAGATGTCAATTGTGTTTTTTCTTTTTTCTTTCTGGGTTCCCTTTTTGTGTTTTATACGGCTGCATGTATGTGCCATGCTTCAGGATATTCTCATGTTTTCATTTTGCAATTATGATGGTGCATTTATATATTCCATTGCTTTTTATTCTCACAATGGACATACTAGGACAATCGAACGCGTAGTCAGATGGTCTCAACCTTAAGGGGCGTCACACGACGCGAGTTCTGGCTGTTGGGTCAGGGATAACTTGTCATGCAGGACGCACGGGATTACAGCAATGTAAATGCAGCTCTTCTTCGTATTCAAGAGTCATAATTGATAACTGCAATTGCACCAATCACCACCACTTCAAACAGCCACAGGAATTACTGTATGTATGTGTATATAACCCCTCCCCACACCTCCATCTCCCTTCCCTTTCCCCCGAAATCCCCCCCTCCCCTTCAATCACACAACAAAATGTCCACCGAAACCGCAACCTACACTCTCTGCTGCCACTGTGGCACCCACAAGATCACACTCGACAACATCACGCCCATCACAAAGGCTACCAAATGCAATTGCAGTATCTGCACCGACCGCGGGAGCCTCCTCATCTTCGTGCCCAAGGACAAGATCATTTTTACGGACGGACAGGGCCCCGACTCGGATACCCTCACTACGTATGTGTTCAACAAGAAGGTGCTCGAGTGGAAGTTCTGTAAGTTGTGCGGGAGCACCATATTTGCTACGGGGAAGGAGCATCCGCAGTGGGGGATTAATGTAAGTTATTTGCTTTACCTCGAGGGGAGAGAGAGGCTGATGATAGGTGATGTAGGTGAGGTGTGTGGAGGGTGTTGATGTGGATAAGTTGGAGATGATGCCGTATGATGGGAAGAACTCGGCATGAGGTGGTAACAAGAGGGAGGGGAATTTGAGCTAAGGTGGGGGAATTGGATTCATAGGATGGCACTCTCCAGTCATTATAAGTATTGCAAAAAAAAACATTATGCTGTGGATTATCCGTTAAAATCATTGCCGCTTCCCTAATCATCCTCCACCATAGCATTCTCTCTATTACTATCCCGGCTGTTAGCCGCCCCTCTTTCGCCGCCCTTCCTCCACTGCAGTATTGGCACTCACCTACTTCGGGGGGTGGCAATGATGCTTAATAACTGGAATTCGCCATTGATGGCGGCCTTCCAGAGGCGGATTTTACCGTCGTCCCCAGTGGAGCTCAAAATTGTCCCTGTTGCATTCCAGGCGACTTTCCATACCTCGCTCCTGTGGTCTCCAAAGTCTGCTACCTTCTCCACATTCCATCTTTCCCCGACTTCATGGTCTTCAGCAGGTTCATGTAATGTGTCGTCTGATTCCAACCCTTGCGATAAACCTGCACCTCCCCTTCGCTGGCCAGTGGCAGTAGGCGTGGCGGTAGCTTTGGAAGTCGCTATTTTCAATGGGCCGCTTCCAGACGTTAGCTTGAAGATCCGTACATGACCGTCTTTACAAGCTGTTGCAATGAGGTGATAGCTCCTCCCCATGCTAACAGCCCAGGAGACATCCCGCACCAATCCTCCATGGCCTGGGAGCTCTTCGGCCGCGCGGAACTTCCCGGCCGCGTTATGACGGTATACACGAACCGTATCCATGGCGCCTACGACGAGCTGCTCGCCGCCCCAGCGGCTGGGACAAAACGCGATGCAAAAGCTAACCTCGCTCTCGCGCGGTGGGGCAGACGGAAGCACGTGGATCACGTCGATGATGATCCAGTGCGTCAGGTCCTGCGGCTCGCGGCACTCATAGATATGCACTTTTCCGTCGGCGCTGATAAGAGCGAGTTTCAGTCCAGTGCTGGTGGAAGAGGTGGAGGCGAGTGTGGGGGGGAATGCGATCCCGTGGATTGCGGCACGTGCATCAGGCGTCATTTGGAATTGGCGTTTCCAGCGGTAAGGAGTACCTGCGTTATTATGTTAGTGGTTTTAAGGCGCCGAGGCGAGCGGAGTTGCGGTACCTTTCGGCTCTGGGAAAGATTAGCTGTGCTACGGGTTGGAAATCGCGAGAAGGAGGGGAGAGAGTGATACCCATTTCTTGCTCCTCCCATATCCGTACCGTTCGGTCGTAGGAACTAGTTGCTAGGATCTGACCGTGCTCAGGTGGTCCCCAGATAACCTTCGCCAGCTTCATTCAGCATTCTGGAGATGTGATCGCTCTAAGGTGGCTATACCTTGTTAATGCTTCCGTCATGGGCCTTGAAGGTGTCGCTAGGAACCCACTCCCCCTCGTCGTTGAGGTCAAAGACCTTCAGTCGCTGGTCGGAGGAGACGGTAGCCATCCGGCGACCATAGTAATCTGTGCATGGGAATCAGATACGCGTGATATCTAGGCGGTAAAGATGGAAGAGAGGAATCGGTGTACATACCGTATGCTACATCGTGGACAAGATCCTCGTGGCCAGTCGTAAAATGGACATAGCTGTTGGAATTTGGATTTGAGCTATTGGCGCGCTTTCCCAACGATGACATTGCGGATTTGCTGTTATTGCTGTCGATAACCTTCGACATTGCGGTAAGATTGAGGGATTGCGCTCAGGTCGCAAGGAAACTAGAACTGCAGTCGCATGACGGAGGAGTTGGAAATTTATCCCAGGCCAGGCAAATAATGGAAGTTGGGGGATTCTGTGGACCTTACGCAAAGTGATGTCTTGAAAGAGCCGCATATTACAGCTGCTAGATAACTATAATCCTTGCCAAGCCCTAAACCCCAGCAGCACCTACATCTTCAACAGATGTTTTGGCTCCTTATCTCCACACATTTATAAACATTGCCAGCTTAATCCCGACCTACCCCACTCAAGATTCAACAGACAACAGCAATGAAGGAGAGAGGGAGATAGCAGGCAATTTACTTGATGTTATTATGGCGTCCGGAAGATGAAACTGGTATCGCCTGTAACTACCCACCCCTGCCACAAGGCACTGCACTCCACCAAACGTCATTTATGCCACAGATTTCTTTGCATTCAATATTCTAGAAGCTGCCAAGAGAGTTAAATGGCATCTCTCTATGATGTCCATTGACAGGGAGATGCCTCGCCACTATCTCAAATCGAAAATTGTTATTGGGAGAATCCTAACCCCTCTTTAATTCCGAAGGAAAGTTATTGCAGAGGATGGAGTCTATTGAATGGTTAAAGAGGACAGGGTCTCCTTAATTAAACGAGAGATAGTATGCACATTATACATTTCTCTGGGCCACTCAAATGTCAACTTACGAATAGATCATGCAGAATTAACACGTTTTTGAGTCAGTTTTTTGGTGTTGATCTATCTGCACTTAAAGGTTCCCAGGCGGTGGTCAGATGTGACCTATAACCGAGCCAGTCTATTCTAGTGGTGGCCTTTAAAGTCCCGATCTGACCAGCATATGAATAACTACAATCGGATGAGATTGGAAGCCCGTCTAGCAGCTTGCAGAGAGAAGAATTGTGGGGTATCGCTCCAACTTATTATATCTAGATGGGTAATTTCCACCCACACCACAAAGATATCAGCCGGTAATTATACATACCTATAGATATCCACCATTCCTCCACGCGAATTGGGAGCAGAAGGGAGGTTAACCGGTTAAAGCTACTTTACGCCGAACCCACCACATCTATTCGTATGGGCGGAAGATTTTTTGACTTCTTTTTGAATCATATGCATCTCTGCTCTTCATCACTGACGGCGAAATGTGGTTTTACAAGTTATTCATCCCTCCTTATTGGCCGTCGGCGACATAATGTTGGTATCTTGGTCTGCAAGCGGAATGCAACAGAAACCTAGACGCTCACCGCTTCCTGGTGACTCGGGATGCTGTCTACCAGCTTCTGGATTCTTACATGCCACTAGCATTCGTGCCTTTTCTTCTCCTTGTTATGTGGTTCCGTTCCAGTGTTATAGGTTTTGTTTCTCTGCAGGAGTTCGCATCCAGAGTGGATTGTTTCGGGTGGTGTTTAAGAGTATTACATTGGAGGGATAACTACTTAAGTATCACCTGAGTCATAATGTTTATGGTCACGAAGTCGACGTCTATACATTTAAAATTTAACGAGTAATTTACCACCTTACTTTTTTATCTATCGTGATCACGCTCAACGTAGCCGTTCCCATGTGACCTCATACGAGTATGTATACTCTATGTCATTACAATAGGTCGGGTCAATTTCGGCAAGGTTTTCACGTAGAGAAGTATGCTAAACGGTACGATATCTAGGATAGCTGCCTGGAATTGTTGTGGGGCAGATTTGAGGCAGAGGATATAAACTCCGCATGAATGCGCTAGCCAAGATAATCGAATAGAAGCCGATATCATAGGTAAATATTTTTATGTAAGGTATAGTAGGTACTCTCGTTTCCAGGCCATAGGCTCGCTGCATTCTCGTGTTAATTCCTGGAGATCGTTACTGTGCCGGCTAAGCGTTTCTCGGATTTCCGTACTTCATGAAACTATCCAATGAAGAGTCGGATTTGGAAATGATGAGAGGTTGTTCGAGAGAAATTATTGGATTGTCGCTGACTCCATGTAAGATGTAGGTCCCACTCAAATCTGAGATGACTTGCTGACCAAAAGCCAAGGACTTCCACCGTTTTTATGGCTGAATCAATTCACCAGGGGAGTAAACAATCTCCTCGCGTTGGATTAAAGATCGCTTTTTGACATGAGATGTAAATTCTTAGGTATAGGTTAGTCTTTCAGCTTCATATAACAAACGGAACAGGATACTAACATTCTCGTATCTTTGGGGGATTGCCATCGGTGACAGAAACCGTAGCCGCAACAATCTCTAGGACTATCTCAACTTTCTCAATAGAGGATACTTCTAGTGTTCCGAAGCAGTTAGATCGACCGCCCGGTAATCTATAGATTCGAAGACCGGTCAGATGCGGTCACTGTTTTGAAAGCCGCCCTTGGCATAGATGGGTCCGGTTTCATGTGGCAGATATCTAGCCTATTCAACTAGCCTGTAGATATCTAGCATATCTATAGAATCTGTGAATATCTACACTAAGGAAGATATCTGAAGATGACTGGTACTTAGAGAAGATATTTATAGATATCTATAGTTATCTGGCACTGGGAGAGGCTAAAGATAGATTTGCAGGGGCATATATACAGCTGAATATCCTGCCGATGGATGGTCTTGTTAAAGTGGAGGAGATCTGTCAGGTTCAGGAACTTCTTGTTGCTCTTAAGAAGAAGCAGGCTGAAGCGCATGCTTAGTGGCGAGTTTTATGGATCTTGGGGAGTGGAAATGTTGAAAACTGGTTGTGGATCTAGTAGATATCTATAGTCCGGCTAGATACGTTGCTGTAGATATCTGTTCCGACCCATACGCCAAATTTTCCCGTTGGCCAACAGGTTGACCGATTGGCAAAGCGGTCAACCTTTTGGTCTACAGGTCAACCTATTGGCCAATGGGAAGATTTGGCATTTGGGTCAACCTACTGGCAAAGTGATCGGCCAGTGTACATATTTATTCAGCCCTGTTGACTAGTGGTGCACTTGGTCAAATAGAGGCCAGCCCAGGGTAGCCGGCTGGTGGCTACCATAGTCATGCTTGTCAGTATGGCCTCTGTATAAAAATCCTCCATTGATCTGGAAGGGCCCGGAATGCTAGTAGAGGTGTGAATGTGGGAGCAGAAGTGGGAGTCAAGGTAGTCATTGTTGTAGATGAGAAAATTTCTAGTAGAGTTGGAGGCAGAAGATAGGTAGGATATTTATGGTGATGTAGAAGTTAAACAGAAGAAACACTATGGTGGTTCACTGGATATTTCTGCAGATAGTTTTTGAATTGCTCTGCGACTTGGAGCAGGCTATATTTGTGGTGGGCCGGAGTAACAGTAAACATCAGATAACACCTCAAGTACGCTTCGAATTCTTCATAAATTGCTTCACAGCCTTTGGTAGAATAGGATTTATTGTAACATCGTTGACCGACGCTGTAGTTGTATCCAGGTACGTGTAGGCCTTGCTGTGGCTGCCTACGGGTCCTCGAATGCCTTTGAAAACCCCACCGCCAGCATGTGGACCAATAGTCGAAATCTCCTTTGGAAATATCTAAAACACCACGCATACTTCAGCCAATCTGAAAGAGATCATCCCATTGAGCAAACTGCCCATTGTAGCGTCTGGTTTGGAAATTATAAGAGGCTGTTTCAATAGTTCCTCGCCGGATCTATGTAAGATGTCAAGCTTCACAACAGTATACTGGTACATACCAGTATACTAGCAAATACCAGTACCGGCAAACAGTTAGTTGTTACAGTTTGAGGAATTGCTGATACATTTGGAGTGTTATAAACTGCAGTACATATGAAAAATTGTACTGGTATACTAGGTAATACTGTTGGTATGTGTGCAGTTGCACTTTCGCTTACTAACTGTGTGTGCTGGCCTAGAGAGGAAGTGGTGACACATGTGAGAGTGGCATAATTGTTGTACCGAACATTCTCTCTTAAGTATCCAATCTAAATGACACGTATGTAGAACTTAAATGCAAGCAGCTCCGCACTCAAACCTAAACCAAAGGCACGTGATAACGAACTTACAAACCGCTCCAACAATAATTACTCAATGATACTTACTTATATATGCCAAATGATATACTACACTTGCGTAAGGATGGTTGCGTTCTTATTGGAGCTTATTTGTACTGTTAGTTTTTCATTATATCAGTTTATACTAGCAGTTTTTGTACTGGCAGTTTATTGGTACAAACCAGTTCAGTATACCAGTATATAGGTCTGGTACAGTTTGAGAATTCAAACAGTTGGTATTACGCGGTTCAGTACAGTTTTGCACTCGATCCCGTACCAGTTTGTACTGTTGCGAGGCTTGTAAGATGTATGTTCCAATAAAGTCAGAAATAACCCACCAGCCGTGACAGCTTTTGTTAGCAGACGATTTATTGATGTAAAAGCAGTAATTATGTGGTATGTGGTAGACATCTTTGGTGAGGAACAGCTGGGGGATTAATAGACGAGATGGCATTGTGACGGTGACGTCCGAACTCATTGCATTTCATACAGTATTCCTAGTAGCTTGGACAGTTCTTTCCGCTCAAATTCTGCCTTTGATAGTTAGTCCCTTTCCTTTAATCGAAGAACTCCGCAACAGTACTGTGGTCCATACCGATCTCTGCGTAAGTCTTCGGGGGTTATACCGGATTGCCGTGGCAAGGGTTGTCTATCCAGGAGAGACGGTTATCGAAAAATTGTGTTTTCAGGATTTTCCAGAAGGAACGAAGGTGATAGGAGATGGAACGAGTTGCCTTCCATGTAATGCTCGAGTGGCAGCTAGGTAGATAGAGAAAATAGATATGGCTAGTGGCGATAAACTTGTGGCTCCAAATCAAACTACTGTACCGGGCTTTGTGCTTCGTACGTAATCAGTAATCCGGATGGGTACAGTTCGAGGAAATTCCCATTTTTTAATCGTAATCAAGGGTTGGTTCGATGGCGCACACCAAGTAATCGATCGATCGACCGAGTGATATTTGTGATTTGCTTCGAATAACCACTCCTGTGAGTCCCTGAGCAAGTTTGTAGAGGGCTATTTTATGGAATTTGGCAACACGGATCGTCAATATATGCAACATATTAATAACCCTCTAGAGACCCAACCATGTAACTACAATAACCTTGCCAGTACGAATTCAAAAGTGTGTAAGCCTTGATCGTACGAACTCAAATGTCCTGTAAACAAGAAGCCCGGTACGAAGCATAAAGCCCGGTACAGTAGGTTAATCGCAACTCTGTTTTATGGTGTGTTTCTGTAAACTATCCAATGCCTATACCAGTCGAGGGAATAGAGTCGACAGTTTAAACGAGGGATTAGTCAGATATAAAACCATTACGGTTCCGGGTTCTCGTCTGGACTAGGCAGAGGACAAGAAACGTACTTACGAGTCCCTAGGCCTTTGGGGAAGTTGAGAGGGTTTTCGGGGATTGGTTGCTCTAGTTAACTAGTTGGATATACGATGGGTCTTCATTGTACATACATTACCGGCGATACAGAGACCGTAAGACGTTCGTAGGTGCTCACCGCAATGTGATCATAGTTTTTCCGTCGATAGTAATTTAGCGTAGGTAACTCATTACTAATCTGCGGAATTCATGGATAAAACATAGACAATCAGATCGTCCAAATCCGTGCTAGCTGCCCCTGGAAGCCTTATGGGATGGGTAAGAGTCTTCAACCGAAGAGACGACCTTCGAAGGGTGTGCTTCGCAAAAATGTAGTGCGAGCCGTAGCTGGCGCTTATGGTAGGCGCCTACTAAGTCTAGGTCCCACACTTAGCGCTACCTCATTTGCTGGTTCCTTTGCAGGCGCCCGATAGTGTCGACGTCAGTATAGAGTTGGTCCTTATATCGACACCGATTCGTTACCAATGGTTATATATTTGGAAAGGTCCTAACACCACACTCTGGTAACGCTCACGGGTAGCTAGCTGCTATGCTCCATATCTTCGTATCTGAAGACATAATTTGTGAGCACACTCCTACAGCTTCAGTAGACCACAGGGTACACACCTCTTGAGAAAGGATATGAGAGTTCTAAAAGTTAGCATTAATGACATCGGGATTTGAAAACTATCCTTGGTTCTGCAAGTTGGCGGAGTAAGGGTTGGTGGAGATATTACTGTGAGTATGATAAATCGAAGTGGAGCTGCTCAGGCAGCGAGGGACACCGGAAGCCCTAATATCCATACCCATGCAGGCCTGCTATAGGGTTGAAGTCGCCAGATACTCAAAACAATAGGTTTTGTTCACGACGTACCACAAGCACATTATCCAAACGGTTCGGTGGTGGCCATGGTAGATTACTGGTGATACTGATCTCTAGCCTTGGGATTTTAGGAACGGATCCCTCCAAACACGAGAGAGGCTTAATGTGGCTGTTTTAAGCTGCAATTAGCGGCACCATCTTCATTTCTTTTTTCTACGTGTGCATCTCTTTCTCTAGCTGTGAACCTCACTGGTAAGGTATATTAGCAATTGAATGGCTGTTCAGGAGGTGCAGAATACTACCATGATATGCACAAACATCAATACAGCGACGTGAATACATCACGTACCAGCGGACAGCTTAGCCAAAATGTAATAAAGAAAACCCCAGAAACACACCAGTACATTAACAAACATGCTTCAAAATCTCCAGAGTTTCATTCCAGACACATACCCCACTCCACAAAGCGCACCGTGTTCCTCCAGCCAAAACTGTTCTATTTACACGCATAACTTTCCAAAAAGCGGTGTCTCAAAACAGCCAGTTACCTCACACTCCGCACGGCCACACCAAGCAACACAGTCGTCTGCCCCAAAACTAGAACGTTACAGGCAGCTGAAAAGGGTTTAATAAAGCCCGGTGGAGCCTGTCTGAGACGGTGGCACTCTTAAAGTTGTTACAATTGCTGTTTTTGATCCAGTATGAATGGAAACCGTTTTTGACACATTGGGCGAAGCTGTATATGTGGACGCATGCGTTTGAACGCCTGGGTTCAGCATTCCAGCCTTCGTCACTGCAAATATAGGCTGTGATATGAAGGGGCTCTCTGGACGAGTGGTTTGACCTGTGATGACCCGAGCTATCACACGTATCATAAGTCTGAGGACTTGATGGTTACGCAAGGAGGACAAACCTCACGACGACAGTCTTGGCGGGGAATGCTTGAAACGCGGAAACACTTGGGTATTTCCCGGTGACATCCTATGCAGCAATTGTCAGATAACTCTAGTGGTAGAGAGGTATTCGTACTCGCTGGTCCGTGTTCCAAGCTACCACGAAATCGTATAACACCCTCAAATGATATTCGGCACTGACCCCTCTGCAGTCTTGGTCGTCGTAGAGGAATACGACCAGCGTACCATCTGGCAACGTGTACGTCGCCATGGGATCAATAGAGATAATAGGGATTGTTATATAGCCAACTGGGCCTGCGAAGAAGTCAAGGAAGCGGGATTTGAGATTAACGCTGCACGGACGTTGATCTGAAACGACGGCAGGTTTTCTTAATGCGTGTTGTAAGTCGATCGATCGAGGGCGAAAATGATTATGGTCGACTGATCTCTGGAAGCTGCAGCGTTTATGTAGTTCGAAGGGTGGCTTCAAAATGAGGGTAAGGAGGAAAACTTCTGAGCTTGTTGAAGGGATTCAAGGTCCAAGTTGTTCCAAGGTGGTCCAAAAACAACTCTTCGTATAGACGCTGTACAAGGCGGCGCTGTCGTGAGACGTCAAACGAGATAATGGAAAGAGTGTGTCAAATATGTACAGGAGCTATGCCCCAAAGCCAATATGTACTGGACAAGGCTGTCGAAATCAGGCGGCCGAGGACCGCGGCGGCGATTAAGGAATGAAAACGATGGTTTTTGGCGGATGTGGTGCTGAACGACTGAAGGAGTGTGGTAGGGAAGAAAGTGAATGTAGCTTGATTGATGCCTTCTTTATCATGGAAGCGTGCATAAGTTTGCTCTTTCTTGTTAATTGGATGATAGAAAGGCTCCAAAAATTCTACAGTGGGTTCTGGCAACGTTCCTATATGGCAAAAAGCTCCTTAAAGTGAATTGTCCGCCTGGCATGAGAACGTTGCGACTTTAGGAGAGTATGAAGTCAGGATATGCCCTCACCGGTTATTAAAGGTCGAACCTCAAGTCAATGACACCGTCTATATTACTTCAAAAAGGGTCCACAGCTTTGCCTTATAATTTCTCTTCATTCAACGGGCACAATTTGATTATATATGAGCCATAGTAATGCTGTCATTTACAAAGTTTTGAACAATCCATCACTCGGTGGTGCTTGCTTGGACCCATCCATGCATTGACTTTGTGCGTGGTTCATAAAGAAAGTTGACAAAGCTTTGAGGGCATTGTCCATTGTACCCCGTACATCCTAGAATCTAGATGCCAGTCATCCGTTTGTCAACAATTGCATCCGCAGGGACCAAGCTACCGGCACGCCATTACGACCTGGGAACTCGTGGCATGAAACATGACATACACACCGTCCAAACCTATACAGTGTCTCTGTTTCTGGCTACTTAAAATCTTCCACAGCATCTTCAATGGAGTGGCGACTCCCGAGCTTTATCAAACATGAGGTTTACATTGCTAATTTCTGGTGAATCTTCTGGGGGAATATCCCAAGACGGTAAAAGCAATAGAAAGCAACATTAGACGAAATAGGGTGGTATGGATCAAGATTGAAGTCTTGCGAAAAGCCTTTTAGAGCTTGGTTTTCTAATCCTGTAGGATATTGCATTAAACATACGAATAGTCCAGGTAACAAGCTCACCTGAAGCCTGGAGTCAAACTTTCAAACTCTTCAGAATTCTGCCTTAAAGAGCAATATATTTACATCTCTTTACATTCCTCTCGCAAAGTCTCTGGCATCAACTTACTCTGATCCTTATATTCCTCCCACTTCGGCAGGCTATCCGGAATATCAATAGCCCTCCTCGAGTAAAATATATGGCAACTATTTCTCTTATTAATCTTATATTTCCCATCTTTTTTGCGGGGCTAATTCTCACGTAGGATAAAACAACCACTTATGCTTCAGATCCTTAAAATAAACCAGCGTTGGGTAGAGCAATAACATGTTCCTCCCCTCGTCCATAATGGGAGTACAACAGTGCTTGCATGAGATCTTACAGGGAATGATATAGTCCTGGCTCTTCTCCTCAGGATTCCAATAGATTAGCTGGTCTTCGCCTTTGGTGAAGTGGACATCTGTTTAATGGAATATCGCAGCCTATTCTCCATTCCCCGGCCAGAATTCTTATCCACCTATAAAGCTTCCCTGGGGTCTGGGATTCGTACCCACTGAAACGGCACCCCATGGAGTCTCTGGCATGTAGGACAATGACAAAACTTTGCATCGAGTGGTTTCTCACGACTAATCTCGAACATCACTTTCTCGCAAAAGCAAGAGCCAGTGTAAAGCGCTTGGAATGGCTGATGCTCTGGATCGACGGGGAGGGAGTAGGGAGGGCGGTTCATACGGTTTTTATGGACCTGTCGTTTGTTGTGTTCATCCATGCCGCTGGTATTGGAATCGTTTTGCTATGGACTCGGCTGGCTACCGTCATACTTGAGATGGTCGGAACCATTGGATGCCATAAGGAGCGTGGACGTGAAGGTTCGATGGAGAAGTTTGTTTGCAGCTATAAAGATTGAGAACGTGTGGGGTTATTATTTGGGATTTGAAGTTGTGAATAGTCTGTAGAGCTCTGATTGCATACGAGATTTACTGCGTTTAGTGGTGACGAGGGATCGGCAGTCAATATTGCAATTTGTGGATTTCATGCTTCAAGACGGAGCGTTTTCTTTATTCTACCAAGGTTGTGTGACGTATGGATGTTGTCGTAGAGATCTGTGCTTCATGATGACAGTCTTCAATCCTGAAAAATTTATCATTCATCTCAGTAAAACCCCGATAGCCCTCTGGCAGATCCAGCCTGTAAAAGAAGTCTTCAGCGCCAGGATGCGTCTATTAAGCAGTAGTACACATTCTCCATAAAAATACACTCTGCCCAGCCTCTCACACCTATGCCATGCCCTTTCTCCTCCTGTAATTCGCCGCCCTCTTCCCCTTCTTCTGCCACCTCGCGAATGGGTTGTTATTTTTAACCTCGACCTTCGGCATCGTTCTTCCAATCTTCCAGTTCGGCGGGCGGTACACATAGAACCCATCCTTCGCCTCGAGATCGCTTTTCTGTAGCGGCGTACCAAACGGCAGTTTCTCTGGAGTTTCCTCCAACGGCACCTCAACCCTACCGAGCCTCCTAACTCTCGCCGCATTCGGTGGCTTGGGCAGCTTTTGCGACTCGGTAAGGGCAATGCCGATAAACTGGCGCTTCGGTTGTGCGGGATCCTTGTAGTATCGCACAATCCCGGGGGACATTGCAAAGATGGTGTGGTCCCTTCCCATTCCCGCGTTCTCGCCGGGATACCAGACGGTGCCTCGTTGGCGGTAGATAATCATGCCGGTGGTCACCTTCTCGCCTGTTTTTTGCCCCGGCGTCAATTCCCCGTTGCAAGAATTCTTCAAGATCGCACGCAAGCTCTAACCCTGTGTTTTCTTAGCGCCCAATCGCTTTCCAGGCCCATCCTTCGCTTTGTTGGCTCTTCCGGAGGTGGCGTGTGAGGCGTGTCGGGTCTGGATCGTGCTCAGAATCGGCGAGCAATGTTTGAAAGCGGGGAGGGCGGAGTTATTGGCGGCAAAGGAGCAGAGGAGCGGTGAACGTTTGGCTGCTGGAACTGCTGCACCGCGTAGGGTACCGAATATTCGAGGTGTGAGCATGGCGGGGTGCTGTAGGTGCGGATCTCGGAGGTGCGACAGCTTTAATTTTCATGATTGACAATGAAGTTACCCGGTTACCGAATAAACCAGATCTGAGTGATCTACCATGTCGTGATGTGTGGGTTTACATTTGAGCTCTGGAGTTTGAAGGTATGGGTGAAGTTATTGGAATAGAAAGACAACGAATTGGCGGGTACTTGCGGAATCTCAACTTGGTCCAGGAGTTTGCCCTGATGACTATTATACTATACCGGGCTTTGAGGTTACAACACTTTTTTGACGTGACACATTTTTTTCTATTATAGAATGGACAAGAGCGGACCAAAAATGCAATAAAATCTTTTCAAGGTGACAGGTGACATTGTAACCTCAAAGCCCGGTACAGTATACTGGCGAATATTTATGTGAGCCCAAGCAAGTTGAAACCTTCCTCGATAGCACCGACAATTGCGTAACATATCCTTGATTTTCATCGGTCATTTCTAACAATGAGTGGGAAACACCATCGCCCAGCTTGTTCGTGTTTCTCACTCCAAAGGAACTCCAAATTTAGAGCAACGGAGGTCCACACATATATAGGACAGGCACTTTGTCACAGGCTTTCAACCACAGAAACCCCAAAGCCACAAATGAAAACACTCGCTGCAATCCTTCGTATTAATTCCCACTTACTTACAGCTCCATCTAGTTCAGTTCCATAACAGCTTCATACGGATGAAGAATTGCGATACAAGCAAAAAGGAGCACCAAATAATAAAAGCAAAAAGAAGCAAATTAATAGCAAAAATGATCTCGTAACCCAGACGTTAACGCTCGTTTCTCACTTACAAATTTGGTCGAAGGCGTTTAACTGCTCTCTCAATGTTGACCATCTGAACGGATGGTGGATGATGGATATGTGGTCACTAATGCTGCATCAACGGACGCCTTGTTGGAGCCGATAAACACTGCTTGAAAAATTTCAGAAGTTGCTGCATGTTGCTCTCTTAAAAAATGCTCGGAAAATCTGCATGTCAAGATTGATTCCTGTATTAACAGTTTTTGGATATGCCATTATTCGTAAAACCGAACCACTGGATCGTCTATCATATGCTGTACATACCATCAAGGCATCATGTTCGACCATGTCCATTTCCTTCACTTTCTGACGGGTGGTAGAGGAAACAATACCCTAACCTCCAATCCTTTCTTCACAACAGTATAGACAGAAGCAGTAATAAAGAGTGTCATCTTCCACTTTCGCCCTCAAGTGCTCGTAAGTATATTTGTTGCCCATAATATCTTCTCCTAGCTCCGTTCCATATTCATTCAAGTCCCGCTGGTACGCAGAGTATAGTACGAAAACTGAGAGCAACATCCGGTCCATCTTCCGTATTTTCTCTGACCCGGCTGTCGATATATGTGTTCTCCTAGTGTCCAGGTGACCGAGCTCCTGTGCAGCGCCAGGTATCGTCAGCTTTAGTAAATTTGGCTCTTGTCTCGCAGCGATATTCGACTAGGCAGTACCCATATGAATAATCTAAATGCTTCCCCTCCCGAAGGACCTCGTGTTATAGTCGCAAAGGTTTTCTTCCCGCAACAAGCTAATAGGCTACCTGTTCGTAGACATTTCACTGCATTCTGAACGTCGGTTGCTTGAATAGATGGTAACTAAAAAACCCTAGTCATGAGTCGTCACCTACGGAGTCCCGAGTTGTCTCGGGATATCTTGTCTTGTGAATGACCCCCGCTTATTCAAACTCAGGAGTCCTTGTTACCAAGACCAGATATGGTCAGCGGCTGTCCATTCAGAAGTCTCATCCTGAAACGGGGCGACAGCATTTTCACCTCCATCCTCACTCTCTTCCACAAGCTTGAGATATCCTTGCAATCTGTTTACAACATTATCGGGAGAACCGTCTTCTTAAGCTCCCGAGGTACCGCAGATGTTACTAATCTTCTGGTTCAATCGATCGCGGCAAGTGCACCCCCACTTAGTTGCAGGTGCCTTTAAATATCCACCATAAAGTCTTTGTCTGTAGTGCCGTCTAGTCCCTTATTATATAAGCATTGACAGAGATATTTATCGTCTAACTTCACGATAGTATAACGCTAACAGCGATTAGCACTGTGCAAATGATGTGTGGAAAATATACTTCAGCATTATTTAACTCAGCGCAAAAAATTCATCAAGATCACCGATATTGTGTTCTTCTAGTTCCTAGCTGAATTATTTAATATATGCGGTTCGGCTGCATGGTGAATTCCTGTCCAATAATAGTCAGCACTTTGCTCGTACATCTTTCTAGAGTCTTATACCAAGGAGTCTACCGGAATCTATACACCTAGTCTACGGCTACGAGACAAGATATCCTGGAACTCTTGATATGAAGTTCCCGATAAATCTCAGGACTCCATGAGTGATGATGCATGACCCACATGCTGGATCGGATGCTTCCGTGTCGATATCGATTCTAATACGCTGATATATCAACAACAGCAGGAGAAGCCCGTTCTCCTACTTCTGCAATGTGGAGTAGATGTCGAAAGTGAAAAGCACATCGCAGGTAGCTACTGTACATACTGCAATGCAAGCTTTAGCATTTAATTCCTGTTGTTATATCGGGGTCATTAGGATACGTACAGCAAGACAGGTTAACTAAAATCATACTCCTTTCTTTTGATACGTTGAGATGTCAACAGCAAGACAATTTCGTGAGGTGGGGTGCATACTCTAGTCGGAGTAGATGTCGAAGGTGAAAGAAAGAGCAAGCTCGATGATCTTCTACAAAAGCACATATGCAAGGTTTAGCGCGGCTCTGCTCTTGGTCTCTTCGCTTATTTGCCGACCCCAACACCGTTCGGAGAAATCCCGAACACAACAAACCTCAAACACTAAAGATAAAATACCACTCTCAATATACCGTAAAATTTGGTGAAATCCGGGATCGCTAAAATAAAGTGTGGCCACAGCCACTTGAATTCTCAGCCAGCTATTGGCCACCTCAGTCTTTGATTAACCAAAAGAAGGCCTGATAGTCGTGTCAATCACTTTTTCACCAATAGGAATACTTGTTTCTTTGCCACACATTTTAGCGATTCCGCGGTATGTGATCATCAACCGACAAGTCTACTTTTAGTAGTTTGAGACCACAGTTGCACTATAACTAACTTGGCTTAGCCCCTAAGTTCATATAAGGCTTATGGTTGTCGAGGGCGGTGTCAGTAGCGGCGGTGGGATTGTATACAGCAGTGGTTGGTTATTTTGAACATTATGCCATTATGGTCTAGAGTAACTTCGTGCAGCGCAGATATGTGCGCAATGCATTCAGGTACCCACAGAATGGAACCAGTTTGAATTCACCCGGTCGATACAAAGAGCAGCTAGCATGCAAACGACTGGAGGATCGGCTTCTCATCATCATCTAGTACGTCGCTTTTCTGTAGGCCATGTTCGCTATTTATGACTCGAAGCTCTTGCTCGGCTTTGGAGTGTATCATACTGGGGACATGAACCCTGGAGGCGATGAGCGAAGCGAATGCATCTCCGCTAATGAATTACCGATCCAGTGATATCCCATGAAGTAATAAATTGCCCTAAGTATTGTAGTCATCGAGGTGGTTGGTTTTTGAGCCGGTGGAAGCAGGAAGAAAAATCTGATGCTGTTCTCCCCTCCGTCCACTTCCCTTAGTTTCCTTAGAGCGTGCATCACCCATCTCTTTCTCTAAACCAACCACGGCCGCAGTACTCAGAAGCCCAAATCTACATTCTAAGGCTAGTGCAGTAGTTAGGTATGTGCGGAAGAATCCGGAATAGTCTATGCATCTGCATGGAGCTCTACGAGCTCTGCCTTGTGCCACGTATCTCCAGTGTTCATGCAGCACTTCAGATGTCCCCTCAGGTTGGCGTCGGGACTGCGCACTGCAGCACGCATACGGGACCATGGGGGTAAGTTCAAGATGCCCGCCATCGAGCTCAGCTTGGTTCAGAGAACAGGATTTGAGGCTTACGGACGAATAAGGACCAAAGAGAGATTGTGGGGTGGAGAACTACTTCACTGGACGACCGAGGGCCGATACGTGCAGATGGATAGCCGCGGTATGGTTTGGGACACAGTAACTTACACCCCTGTGCTTTGTGGAGAGAAGACTATCTGGGTAGCTCGACACATGACATAGTTAGCCAAGAGTCTTCAGCTATCTAATCTGTCTAATCAATCTCATCTCTCAACAACCTCATCTCACGAGAGTTTTCTCCTGACTGCTTCATATGACACTATGAATGAGTCGTGCCCTTCACCACCGCTCAAAGTCAGAGCGTATTCTACATGTAAGCAAGATCTTGGGCCTATACATCTCAACTTCATCCAATAACAGATTCCATTCGGCAGAACCAATGCACCGGAAATTCCGCTTCTTCTGGCTAGGCAAAGCAAAACCAAGGCTGAAAAACCCCGGAGATGTGTACGCCTCACAAACTTTGCGCATGAAAGATATAATGAAAGCATTGGGACCAATGCCTGGTCCAGGATTGAGGGCTCCAATCCCCTGCCAGACTCCCCCCATCTCCCCCCTCGAAAGTGCCATGTTGCACGTTTGGAATCCTTTAATCACAGCCGGAGTCGTAACCTTGTGGGAGAAGGTCAGTTTTCTATGCACTAGCATTGGATACCTTGGCGTTGTTGATACTACGCTGCTAAGGCGTGTTAGGTATTTTGCTGTGATAATGGCGAAGTTTTCCTTCCCCAATGACCTACGCTCCGCTCGACTCCTCTCCAATTCCCCATCTCGAGCTCTGATAACCCTTCTCAACGGAGTCGATGAGGAGACGGCCCTTGGGGTTACTGCGGGAAGCCACACGAACTGAAGCCCTGGTCCGAGGATCATGAAGTTAGATTCGTGCATGTTGGACCGGACGAGAGTATCCTCGACGACGTGGAATTTGCGTTTTCGGGCTTTGCGTCCATCTACTTGTCTAACGGGTTAGATGCGTCCAGTTCATTTGGAAGTAGCGGGGTTCTGTGAGAGTGAATGATAGCGGTAATCACCTGTACCGACCGCTTTCCTCCCATCCACAAACCATCAATAGCAATAACAAGAGAAGCAGCTAGGACTAATTAGAAAAGAAACGAGAAGCAGCAACAGCAGCAGGCACTCCTTAATCATCACAGCAAAAGAATGACGTTCATTAGAGAACCTATAGGCGCCACCACCGCCACCACCGCCACCATCACTACTATACTTGAATACAAGCAAGGCATATCGTGTTTGCGATTTAGGGCTCTCAGGAGGACTTAGCCATTTTTTCTCAACACTATCACTGAGGCATCTGTGCGATCCTTCCAGTGGTCGTGTATTTACCCCTCACTATTGTGATTAAGTAGAGGTCGGCAAAAGAACGAATAAGTATGGCGTGTTCCGTTATGTTCTTGGGCCGGCAAGAAACCGAGTCCCTGGAATGCCCGAAGAAGTGGCACCCAGTAGTAGGTGAGATTGATGACTCTACGGTTTGTTTGCCAAATGTTCCAATAAACTCCCCGCCAGACACAAACAAGCCTTTGACCCGGCGTGCCGAAATGAACCGATGTCTTGAAGTAAACATTGCCTGTCATCAGAAACCCCTCAAAAGACAAAGACCTTGGCATGTCATTGTGATAGGTAGAAATACATGCAGCCTTCAGCACATGCAAAAAAAAAGTGAAGGGATATATTGATGCGTTGGCAGATCGTCAGTACCGCCACCCATGCCATTCCGGGTTGCACTTGCAGTTAGAGTACATAGTAGGACGAATAGGTAAACATGGACACCTAATTTCAGCACTGAAGATATTGTTGGGATGAAGATTCAACCCGTGAGGCGGCAAGAAGTTTTGAGAAAAAAATCCCCTTGACGATAAATTCTCCGGTTTTCGGGTCACGCAAAAAACAGATTTGAAGGTTGTGGCTGTTTTTGGGGTTACTCCAATGTTTCGTTTTGGCGCCGATCCCTGCACGGTGTGCTGTCGTTTCATCCAAAAGAAAACCAATGACAGCCACCTGCGTTTGCAGCGGTTACAATTATGTGAACACTTCTCTATCGCTTTTGTTGACCACAGTTTACAACATCTCAGCTGTAAACTTTATGCCGCAATCGCTCCTCAAGCCGGCATTCACAATCGATACCATTGCCAAACGTTTGATACGCACATCAGCCAATGGAACCAGTTATAGTTTCGGACCCCCGGCCCCGGATTCGCGGGACGAGAGAGTACGGCCCGTCAAAAGCGATGAGATGAAACAATCCAGATGCTCGCAGACAGTCCAGGCTCGTTATTACAGTGGCTAAATATTGCGACGTAGCGTCGTAGATCAGAAATGGCCCTGTCTCCCTTATCTTCGACCTCTAATTCCGTCCCCGCCGGCAACCAGCTCTGCGGGTTCTTGTTATAGAACGGCCAAGGGGCACAACAGCGAGAAACGTCAACGCAGCACTGCCGAGGCCAATGTAGACAGTGATTTTGAGGTCATGAAGAATGAAACTAGTAAGCCAAGTAGCAATCTGTTTGATGCAAGTTAGAAAGCGAACAGTAAAGTGCCAGGAGAAGTGTAGGGAAATCGTACACTGGCGAGCGGGGCTCAGCCAGTTTATGGGAGCTAAAGTTGGGTGAGAACGATCACACCCAGTGAATCCGTCGACAAGATACTGGAACTGATGCGAGGGCTAGTGGTGGTAAACGATAGTTGATGAGAGCTGTCCTGTTCACCTATGATGTCAGAGGCTCGGGATAACTGGGCTTGCTGACTGTCCCGGACCTTTTCGAGCGGCGAATATGTAGGAGGAAGAGGAGGCGACCCGGATGTGAGTTTGAGTTCGAGTGTTCGAGTCTCGCAGGTGACCTTGTAGTTGTGCTGTCGTTTCTTTCGCAGCCAATGAAACGGCGCGAAGATGCACTGTCACCATGCAGTCGCCCCGAAACAACACCCCACCCACACCATTCCTTTTTCCCCTCCTCTGTTCCCTGCGCCGACAGACTGTGGATAGACAGGCAGTTCCCTGCAGTTTCTGTACGTACTCTAATCCGAGATTGCTCTGCCTGCTCTTCATGCCGGGTGGGCGCGAAGGGCAGCAGTGGGCCAATTTGCCATCATGATATCAGAGGATTCTATGAAAGACCAAAATAATAATAACAGTCTAGCAAAAAAATAGGAAAGCTTCGATTTGACCCCCATTCCATTCCGTATGCAACTAGAAGTCGGTTCTACACTGCCCTTCAGTGCTCCTCCAATCCTGCGACTCGGCAGTGCACCCTCTTCCTCATCAACATCAAAGCAGAACGTGCGGGTGCCTCTGCTGCAGGCTCTACTTAGCTCACAACACCAATTACCGCCACATCTCTCTTTGAATCACACCGTCCAGGCACATCATCTGGAAAACTGAAAAGCAAATCGCTGAGCTGTCGAGTCAGCATCTGCCCAACCGCCACCGCTTTCTAGTTCCAACCTCAGCGCGAGCACCTCTCTCCGATTCATCAGTTTTGCGATACCATCGTCCTTCGCCGCAGTCGCAGTCGTCACCATCCTATCTATTTTTCGGGTTCTGGTTTTGACAACATTTGTTGACTTTTTCTTCAAACTGCACCGTTTCCCGTTTTCTTGTTGTCCACCCCTCCCCCTCGTCCCCAGCCTTAGACGCGGTAGTGCCTGTTTATATTGACAACGACCCCCCAAACCCCCATGGACTCATGAAGGAATCCGAATCTCTCTCTCTTTCAACTACTCGTATGTTTTTCCCTGTGTTGAGATCTGGTGTTAAAAATCGCTGGATGGCTGGGTTGTGCGCGCTTTTGGCGCGCTCCTTTGTGATGCCCGCCACGCCAGCTAACGTGGCAGACAATATGGCATCTCATATCATAGTAGCTAATATATCATTTTGTCCGGCTTATAGCACTTCCTCCGCCCTCACCGCGGCCCTCTTCTCCATCCTCTCCTGCTCCTGCTATCTCCGCCGCCACCTCCGCTCTCCCTCCTCCACCGCCATCAGTTCCCACCCCATCATCGCCTCCTGCGGTAGAGCCTGTTATAAGCACATCGAAACCACCGTCCCGTCCGTCCTCACCTTCAGCGCCTCAAGATATGACAATAACATCAGGACGAAACTCGCACAAGCGATCGTCTCAAAAGCGCCGCCCAGCCTTGCCTGCGCAACCTGCGACTTCCGCACCCTCAGGTCAACTTCCGATATTATCGCCTGATGTTTACATCGCACCACCCCCATCAACTCTGCGTACGACAGGATCTGTGGCCGAATTAGCACACCTAGTCAAGCAGCACGCCTACTATGAACAGAAATATTCTCAGACCAAGCTACGCCTACAGAAGTCCTTGATCTCGAATGGCATCTCTGCGCGTCTGACTAGGTCAGGGGAGCTGTGTCATAAGATTCTAGTGGATCACTTTAAATCAGATCAGAAGACGGAGTTTGCAATACTTTACAATGCAATTCACGATGTCAGAAACTCTTGCGAGGCCAGCCGCCGTTTCGCCATGTTAGAGCCCGAGCTGAACTCCATCAAACTTCCTAAATCAAGTGATGATCACGATGCTCAGCCAGCTGGAACCTCATTTCTCCAAGAACTTCCTACCCAAGCCCGAGATACCATTCTAACGTTCATCTCAAATATCAGATCGAAACCTTCCTTTCTTGCCAATCGATTAAGTCGATTATCCAACACCGAGCTTGAAGCACTTGCGCGATTTCATTATCAACCTAACCCTCAAGAATCAATTCTCCCACAGCAATCTTCACGGCGAGGGCATGGGTCGGTCAGAGGGCCTCCACCTCCAGGGCCAATGCCGAGCCCTGTGGAGCGACTCTTGGCCTTTCACCGTAACGACCAATTGTACACATTACTACACTCAATCTTTGCCAACTCTACTGGACCAGATTCGCCGGAAGATTTGCGAAAACTTGATGTCTGGGCTACTACTTGCGCTAGGTTAATTGTTGAAAATAAGGGAGAGTCGTTTCTGATGTGTGTTATGGACTCGTGGGCTGCAATGCGGGAATGGCCTGCCAAAGCTAATTTGGAAATCTGCATTATGAATCTCGTTCAGGAGGGGGCTTTTCTTGTAGATCGTGCCGATGAACAGAGCGGTGGAAAGCCCTCTTCGGACCTGCGTGGAAAGCAGGATCTTCTTGCTGAAGAGTTTTGGACCAAGGCCGAGAGGACTCTGTTCGAGGTTCTAGATGACGAACCGGGAGCAGGAGGAATCCCAGAAGGCATCTTGGAGCTTGGACATGCGATTTTAGAAAGAATAGACGACCCCAAAAAACAACGACAGGCTGAGATTATGATTGTAGTGAAATGGTTTTTCAATCGTTTTCTGGCAAATGGGGTTGCATATCCTGAGGTAAGCCCCCGGTATTTTTGCCATGTGGTAACGCTAACAATTTCCCAGTATCATGGAATCATGACTGGTCACCATATCAGCGAGCATGCCAGGTTGAAGATCCTACGACCCGTGCTCAAGAAAATGTATAATCATGCGGTTAGTGTGGTTTTTGGCGATTGGTATGCTAGATTCTGTATGAATCAAGGTTTTACTTGTTTACTGATCTTTTCAGGAAAACCAACTCTCCAGTGGAGCCTATAATTCGTACTCATATTGAGAATCTTTTGGAGAGATTTCGCTGCCCTAGGCCTATCAATACTCCACCCGTCCTTGTGTCCACCAAGACCGTCACTTCTCCACCGGAAACGCCCGATGTTCAGCCTTTTATCGTTCTTTGTCCTGCTGACATTGTTACTATTTGCCAAGCAATATATCCTCATTCCATGTCAACCCAGATCGACCCCCGCGACATCCAGAAGAAACTTGGGGGGAGCCGTGGTTCCTCTCGAATGTTTGCCAAGTCACCCGGTGGCCTCGAGATCGGCGGGTCTGTTTTTAGCGATGGTAGTTCATCAGTAACGAGCGAGACTGCTTCGATAACAGCCCCATTACTCGAACACGAGAGCTTTCAAGATGACCGGCGCTCACTCGCGTCTCTCCCATCACCTTCACCTTCATCGTTCAATATGGCGCCACCATCTCAGGCAGGGACCGAAACTCCACTGACTGCTCCGGAGAAGGCGGGAGCTTCTGAAGTTCAGTCAGCCGTCGAAGCCATGAAGGGGCGATTAGGGGCAGATATTGTTTCTGGTCGCTGTCATCCGTGTGCCGAGAAATGGGCCGTTATTTATATATCTCCCGATGGCGAGGAATTGAGTTTAAAGATGCGCAAAGAGTGGGAAGATGACGACGAGGACGAGGACGAAGACGAGCACGATAGCGACAGTGAAGACGAACAACCCGCGGAACTAAATGGGCTCGATCGCGATTATGACCAGCTGAAACAAGCTATTCTTAAACTGGTAGATGAGTACGAGATTCCAGAAGAAACCAGCCAGGCCGACCAGGAGAAGTCCGAGGAAAAGCCAGCTCTTAAAAAGGCCGCCAGCACCCCTGCACCATCACCACCTCAAGATTCTAAATTAGATCCGAGCAATCCGTTCCACCAGAGCAATTTGACGGCAATGTTTGCCAAAAACCAGCCCAGACCTCCTGCCCCCGATCGGTCGCCTGCCTCGCTTAGAGACCTGGACTTGCCCAAGAGACAGCAGCCAACTGGCTTGCTTGTTACTATGCTTCAGGCTGCCTATACTCAGTGCTATGCGCGGGGAGACTACGTCTCCGCGCAGATGTATTTCCGGGCCTTGGTACAACTTCGAAAGATCCCATCGTCGTTGCAACGCGATGAGTTTGCCCCGTTGCTTCACATATGCACACATACTTCCCACCGCGCAATCGATAAGTGGGCAGCCGCACTTGACGAATACGAGCATTGGTTTGTGTGGTCAACACAAGCTGACGAACGGCTCGATGCTGCTGTTCAGGATATGATGAAGAAGACAAGAGAACTCCGAGACAAGATGTGGTATGTCACCGATGTCCGAAACTCTGCCGCCTATGATGAAGCTCGCAACGTCACCCTTGCTTTGAAGAAAATGGGTATGCCACAAACGTCAAAGGCACCGCCCACAAAGAATACGGCGCGAGCCAATCTAACTCATCGCATGTCAACAAGCAACTTCTCGCTTTTGAAGTCTGACACTCTAATTGATATTCTTGCGGCTCCCAATGAGCACGGCGGTCCAAACAAGCTGAGCGACGAGCAGGCACAGATGACATCGGAATACCTCAGCAAATACTCAGTTGAAAATTTCTGCAAAGGTGAAGAAAGGATTCATCGATTCTGTTTGGAGGTTGACAAATGTGTAACGAAATTGGTCGGTGATGGTATTTTGGATGGGCCAGTTCTTTGGTCCAGCGAATTGTACTCGCGTGACGAACGGGAGATGTCTATTAACCGTCAAAAAGGTGACCTGTACCTTGCTGGTGTAGGAACTTTGAGCGTCACAGCAGACGAAGATTACGAAGATCGTGACGACGGTCGAGGCAGCAGGCGGAGTTTGGAAATGCTCCGAAGGCCGAGTACAAGTGACCTGTTTGGCAGGAATAGGTCTGCAAACCTCATTGGCTCTCTTCACGATCCTCCACCTAGCCGTAAAGGCCGGGCTAAACCGAACACTGGGCTTATGGATGCTGTGGACAGACAAGATTTATTCGGAATGTCGAGTCCTGCTCTACCTTCGGAATCGCACAATACGTTTTGGTCACCTTTTTCATCTCACAGCACGCATACTACCGCCGTAGGACGACCGAAAACGGCACATTCTCCCACCACGCTCTTAAAGACATCCGAGATGATCAGCCAGGAAAAGAAAAAGTTCCTGGCTGAACTGAAACAGTCCTTGACTGGGTTACTCCTGAGTGATCTCGGACTGGAAGTTTTCAGTCGTGGTAGTGAAACTGACGCATGGTTTTCTGGTGGGTTGGGCGACGAATGCATCCAAAGAAAAGAAGAGCAAGACGAAGCGAAGCGAAAGCTTGCCGAGAAGAGGAAGTTGGGTTCTGCGGGTGTCAGAAAAGGTTTGTCCAAGAAAAAGAGCATGAAGGCCATCCGCAAGGATAAAGCTACTGGTACATTCGAACCGTTAGGGAAAGAGAGGAAAGGTGAATTAGCTGCTCCAGTCGCCACGCTCGAAACGGTCGCCCGCGAAGCACATTCCGGAGAGGAAAACTCCTCGTCAAGCGATGCAACAGCACGATCGTCCAACTTCTCCGTCGCGAAGAAAGGTGGCTTGATGGCCTTCCCATATGGACATGCCTTCCGGAGACTTCTGTTGAAGTTCTCCACACATCCCAATCCTTTCCAAAAGCTCCATGCTTTGTACGAATTGGAGAGGCTAATCGTTGCTTCGCTCTCTCGACATTCCTCGCGTTCGTCTTCTGATAGGAGACCAACAATGCCCTCACTCCCATCGTCTCCTTTCCTTGGGGCTATGGGGGATGCTGCCTCTCGTATCTCTTGCTTGCAGCTCTCCCAGCCCACAAATATTGAAGAGGCGATCGCCAACCTTGAGGAACGGCGGTCAAATGTGATCAACAACAGCGTGAACGCATCTGGTGGCAATCGTTCCCCGTCGTCTGCCGCAGCTCCTAGCACCGACATGATCGTCGATGTGCTCCAGAGTCTCTTCCGTCAGGCCGATATTCGTCCTGACACGCTGTTCCGCGACTTGCAATTCGTTGCTGCCTTCGTACCCGCTTCCATTCTGGATATGACAGAGGTTGGCAAAGCCTTCTGGGATACTGGTCTTGCAGCACTTGGTCTCAAGCAGGACGTTTGTCGAACGATGGTGGAGATTGCCGATGAAATAGTAGCAAGAGACACCAAGAAAAGAGGTCCTGAGAGTTCCAGCAAAGAAAAGAGCGGTCGGGATGGTGACACTACTGAATACCCCCGGTACTCCATGCAAGACGCTGCCAACATGTGGAATATCACTGCTCGCGAAGGAGATCCTACGGCTCAGCGTGAGCTAGCTATTTTCTACCTTACCAATCCATCTCTACTTCCCAGAACCACGAAGCCCCTGTCCAGGCCCAAGGATACGTTCAGACCGGACATGATGGTTACCAAAGGGGAAGATCCGGAGAAGCGAGATCCCGCTACCATGTGTGTAGCTTACCACTGGATGGGGCTCTCTGCCCAGGGAGGCGACGAATTGGCCCGAAAATACCTCCGCTCGCAACGAGAAGAGTGGTAAAGGAGTTCCTATTTTTAAATCCTTTTTTCTGTGTTTGTTACAGTTATGTGCAAAAGTTCAACGGTCCGGTTAGACTGTGACGGCGTATTGTCAGTTTTGGTTTGTATGTTTCTTTTTCCCTTCCGTTGGGGTGCTGTTATTTTTCGTCCGGAAGCCACTACTCCCATTACATATGTCATGGAAGACCCTGTGAATTGAGCACCTGTTACCTATACTTTCCGGAACGCGCATTTTGATCGATTAATTCATTGTCATTCAGGCTAAGGAGTTGGGAAGATCATTGATGGAGTTTTTTGTTTTTAGTTGTTCATCTACATACCAAGTGTGTGTGATTCTGCTTTTTTGTTCCAATACCGTGTGTTTTTCCGTGTGCTCATCACTTTTCAGCTTTTGTTTTATTGGTCCTTTTTATACATCGTCGAGTCTCTCGTCCCTAGAGAGTCTTTTGTCTTCAGCTTCCGTCCAGACGTTCATTAGACTTCCTAATTCTCTAATATCTCTACCTACACTACACTATGGATGTGTGTTTCTCTCCTATGTTCAAGTGCTTCTCTCGTGATATCTTCTCGTCCTCTCATGGCCGCATTAACACTTATGATATTACGCATTTTCTCTAACGATGTGACGATTATGAATGACTTTCATATATTTTTCATGATAAAGCTGGTGGGACGGCGGGTGGAGGGTATGTACTAAGTATGTGTAAGAGGGTTTATTTTGGGTGAAGGTGGTTTCTTCTTTCCTAGATAGGAATAAACTTGATTATCAAGAAAGACATGCTTTTCTATCCACGCAACAAATAAAGACTTCAGTGAGATTTTGGATGAATTCGAAGAGAAAGTGGATGAATGAACTTCTCCCTGGCAAGCCCGTTTGACAACACGTGACAAAACGGGACGGCCCGCCTGGAAGATTTCGGCCCGAAGCCGAGGAGACGGAGGTGGCGTATGTCCAACAACCTCAGTCTGTCTCCCATCACTGTGGTAAGTATGAAGTTGCGAAACAGTTGGAAACTGACAATTTTTTGTATGAACCGAGTACAAAAGGACATCGACATTCGCGATAACCATACGTACAATCAGTCAATGACCCGACATCTCCTGATGCCACCACTGGGTATTATAGGAGGACATGGGATGAGTTGTTTGAGATGTAGTGATACGGGTAAATATCTGCCTCTCCTTGTCTAATGTTTGAGGGTGTGGGCCGTAGATGTAGGTTAAATTCGTATTAGGTCCCGCTCATTAACATATGCATCATGAAGCCATCACTCGAATACCCCAAGCACCACTACTTTAGCTCAACCCCAATCAAAGTCAACAGGCTGACAGATTAGAAAACTAGAAACATTTCATACATGTGCTTTCGGTTTCAACTTGTTACCCATCTAAAACTTAGTTCTGGGAAAGCTTTGTGGAGCAACCTCGAAGTATTACGTGTTTAAGTATATATTAAAGAACTTTCAACATCGAGAGGGAACAGCCAAAGTTGACTAGCGGAAGACAAGATGTCCGTAGCATGCATGTGAATATGAGTTCCCACATGCCATGACTTCCCACAGCAGCCGTTGTAATAGGCTTGGATGAGTCCTTCTATAGCAAAGTACTCTTGGGCAAACCGTGGCAAATATTTGACCAACAAGCCAATAGATGGTCATTAACAGTTGCCCTTTGGGACTTTCTGCATCCAAACTCAAGTATGTATTCCTAAACATCTACCAGTGGTAGCCGCTTTGTATTGCAGATTGTCGAGTGCGGTACTCTAGAATACAACATTTGTGCACAACTAGTCACTCGACATCGCATTGAGGGACGACTTCAAACCATTGCTCGTGTAGCCTACAAGATGCAGTGACCAACTTATTTCACTCCCTTAGGCTATTTATCAAGGTAAAGACATTATGGCATCCGTGTATTCCTATCAATGTTACTTTGTGGTTTATCTCAACTGTAGGTGAACCTTCCCACGAATCGCTCATCATCAAACAATTATACTTAGGACATGACACAGTGTTCTCCTAGCTTTGGGAACAGAACCAATTGGCCACCCGGTCATTTTCTTTAGACGGGCCCTTTTCCATTTGGCCATCTCTCAGTTGATAATTGACGACATGGTTTTGCAGGCTAATTGATTACAACTGGCCTCATCAGCAAACTAGTAGAGCTTCTCCCCGAATCTATGGTTCGTCTCATGGTTCAGTCCCTAATTCTATCGCCTTCAACAACGTTGTATTCTCTATCTCTGCGTACAATTGGTCCGAATGTGTTAGCCCCAAGGCCTGTGAAATGGCGGCATGAAGTTGGAAAAAGTGACCCAGAGCAAGATTTGATTGTCCCATTTTTCTTCTTTACAGTCTAGATGTTGGCAGAGATTTAGAGTAGAATAGAGTAGCTAGGTAGGTCTTTGAAGCTACCGTATAAACCGCGTATCTAACAAAGGAAGAGACGGCGTCGAGTTTGGTAGACTACTAGTAGATAAGTTGACAAGACAAGGGGTTGTCGAAAAGCCAAGCCAGGGGGAACGTCATAGCGCCAGGATAATTGAATTTCAGCTACCACTCTTCCAAATGCTCGCTTCATCGTGTTCATCACCAATCTCATCATGGACGACTGGGGTTCTCCCTGGGCAGACGGTACAAATGATGCGGACGAAAACATCAAGGGTGTTAGCCAGGCGCATATTGCATTTACCAACATTGGCGGCGACAAAAGCGACGATGGGCACGACTTTCAATCAGCTACAAGCAACACTTTGAAGGATATTCCCAAATCTACATTGTTACAACACGATCCGTGGGCAGGCCTCGGAGGCTCTTCTACTTGGGCTGACACCCCTACGATTGATGAAGACCATGAATTCTCGGATTGGACGAACAACAGGACTGCGGGTGTTGGTGACGAAGCCATCACTTCACAGAATAAGGAGTTATGGACTGGAGTGAACACACAAGGTCTCTCGCCAGCGATGTGGGGTGCTGGGTCAGATTGGGGAAATTCTAGCAGTGACGATGTAACGATCCCACAGCTGGAACCGGAACCGCTCTCGTCGCAAACACCGGACAGTCATGACGCTAGTATCCATGCTAAGGAGAATGCTATAATGGCGGAAGATGTGGAGATTTCAAGGCCGACATGTCTACAATTAGAAATCGAGTCGTTGGAGGTTGACGCTGTGACGGATGTCGAATCACTCGGTTTGAAAGATGGAGTAGGTGATGTTGATGTGGGACCTGAGACGAAACCCGAGAATTATACAAAACCAGAGATTCGAGAAGATGAGCCTGCAGTAGGTGAACCACCGCTCGAGGAGCTAGACAGCTTGCGCAGTGAAACAATAAACCTCAATACTAATGCCAAAGACACATTATCGAGTTCACACGACCTGACGTCGGACGAAAGCTCTATCCAGAACGGTGATAAAGAACGGTTGGACACCGATGATGATGACGACTTCGGAGATTTTGCAGAAGAGGCGGATTTCGACGATTTTGTGGATCAGACTCCACCAGACCCTCCAGCTCCGCCAGACCCCCCGACTTCTCCAATCACATCAGCGGCTGTCCCAGCCTTCGATGTGGACACTTCACATGTCCGGAAGTTGTATCCAATACCCACGACTGCACCCAACCTGCCACCTCTGGAAGAAGAAATTATAAATACAGTCGGAGCGTGAGTTTTCTGAGCTATACATTGGCCTCGTTAGGATCTTGTCTAACAGTCGATTCAATGTAGTCGAAAAGCCTGGTACCGACTGACACAAGGTGGAACATTGCGGAAAACCAATGTAGCAGATGACGATGCGTATGTCAGAGTTACTTGGGTTGGGTCGAATGTTCAGGCAGAAATCCACAAGATTGTGGCTAAGTGGGCAAGTGAAACCAGATCTTCAGGGATTGGTGGAAAAGGTTCTCAAGGTCTAGGGGCGATGTTCGGGTGGGGGGCTGCGTCGGAAACCCGTTCTGGACCTGGAATGAAACGATTGTCCCTCGGAACTGAAAAGAGCAACCTGACTCCATTGCAGAGTCATTCTCGTCATATCAGCGAGACGGGACCCCGGACTTCTACTTCAATTGTGGCTGCTGTATTATCCACCAATAGTCTGTCTGATCCGTCATCACCGCGTACACCCACTTTTGGATGGGCAAGCTTAAGCAATCAGGCTTCACCATCGAGAACGATTTCTAGCAAGCAAGCATCGCCGGGGCTGGAGAAGACAGGTGCTAATACTACAGTCTTGCACTCGACACATTCCCCCGTACATACACCGCGAAGGCTTTCTTTGGCACAGAGATCGGTGCAGAGTTCGCCTACAGCATCATCGCCCATGTCCTCTAGCACCTCTACCAAGTCAAGTGGCAACAAATCGCCAATAGTTGCGCGGAACAGTCTTAGATCGCTCGCAGAACTTTCAAAAGAAACGAAACCACCACAGCAAAGCTCAACGGACTTTGATTGGGACGCCTTTGAAAACATGCGTAAGCCGCCTGTGTCGAACCCTCCCCCCAACACAGCTCAAAGTTCAGATGAATGGGGAGCATTTGAAAAACTCGTGTCTGCCGGTAGCGCCGGCCCCACAAGCGTTGAAGAGCCCGTTAAGACATCGAGTACCATTCAGAACCAGGCCGACGATGGGTGGGAGGCATTCGAGTCGTTCGCCCCAATTCAATCGTCACCGCGAGCTACTTTGCCACAGTCTCCCCAATCAAACCATAGCAACGTAAAGGGCCCTAAACCCGACGAGACACCGAAACCACTGGATGTTTCAAAGGCTAGTTTTAGGTCTCCAGCAGCGGAAGTGCTTGCATCTCCAATGTGGCCATCGAAACCAGCCGCGTTATCGATATCAAGCTTCAATGGGCCTACCCAGGCCGACCCAGTCGATGAAGATGAATGGGGCCAAATGCAGTCGCCAGCCAAATCCCCTGCAACTTCTGCTCCAATTTTCAATTCAATAGAGCACCCGATGCCAACCGGAATTAATGAAAACCCCCTACCAGACCCATTCGCGGGACTTAATGGATTTGGTGCGTTTTCAACAACATTGGGCTCCAGAGCCGGAGCAACGACCATGTCTGGACAGGGCGTTGTCAAGAATGATGTGATCGATTTCGGCAATCCAGTTTCCGCAACGTCTCCCAATCAAGCAGTTCAGAGTGGCAATAACAATTGGGACCTTTCCTTTTTTGAACGCCCAAATCCCGCTTCCAACCAACATCTTTCGGGGCAACCAGTTATGAATGATCTGTGGGATACTCCTGTGGTTTTAGGACCACAGCAAGGGAAGGTTGACTTGGAGGAGGATAAGACTATTAAGAGAATCATAGATGGGCTGCCAGATCTCTCGTATATGTTGGCGTGACATTTGTGGAGAGTGTTCCCCCTCATTTGCTTCTTGGTTCTATCCTCGTGCGGTCCAAACAGCTCGAGTAGTTGATGTGTGCGGAGGTTTAAAGAGATTGATTGGACTTCAGAGATTAATATTTGGTGATATGTAGATATCTATATGTGGGTGGAAATATTTGCATCGGGTGGAGTTTGTTTACTGTTGGGATATTTGTTGGGCTAAATATCCATTGCATATATCTTGGTGTTATTTGTTTCAGAAATATGACTGCTTGGAAGAATGATGTCTTGTGTCTAGTTGGACCTGGCTGAAGCCAAGAAGCCAAGCCCCTGTATTATCCTTCCATCTACATACTCTAAAGTACAACCCAGCACACATGCTATCCGAACTTCGAGCAACTCTGGAAGCCTCTGAAGTTTGTTGACTGACGTGATAGATGGTTGCCCTTGGTTCAGCCTGTCCATGGAATGATGTCTTTCTTTAATCGGCGATTACGACATTTCAACTCGACGCCGGAGATGCTGTACTGAGATATCGTACTGCCTTCAGAACCAGCAACCACTACCCGAGGGCGATAGCTTCTCACCTCAACGGGACTTCATTTGAAAAGAGAAACGATATTCTATCTTCCGATTTCTATCCGATCATTTTTTTAGATGACGGCGTCGTGGACGACAGTACAAATGGGGACAGTACAGTCAAAAGCAGCGCGTGGAAAATCACCCCCTCACCGCTGAACACTATCGACAGACTATATCTTTGTACTTCTGAAGAAGTGCTGCGCGTCTTTTGGACTGATGGAACAAAGTGGTCATGGCACTGCTCTTTCGGCGCGACGTTAAAGTGACCATTGTGCCTTTGCGACCCCGGCAGTAGATTCCTGATGGCGCGTTCCTTGATGGTTCCAGAAACAACGCCAGGGCAGAACGCTTCAAACAGTCAAGTGGCAGCTTCGGTCGGCAACGACTCAACCACATTAATGCTGCCGGCTCAGGAGAATTGAGCTATGGCTATGTGACTTCTACATAGGAGAAGAGTCGTTTATGTGGTTTGTTACATTTGTTTTTTTGCTTCATTATCTGCTTGATACGTTTGTTCGTTGTCACGCCAGTTTGTCTTCTCATGAAGCGTTTCTGGAGGGATCCATTTCTTTTAAAGTCTTTTGAGGCCTGGGGTTGTATGCCGAATTAGATGCAGGCAATGAGGGAATGTTGAGCACGGAGGAGGAGGAGGAGGGCAGGATATCATGGATGAAACTCAGAGAGGGTTGGTGCTGGTGCTTGCTACTGCATAGCATGATAGGCACCGCCACGTATTGTGGGAGGAGGATGGTTCGCAACTGCACCTGCAACCTGCTCTTCGCAACTGCAAGCGAAAAAAATCGGCGGCGGTCATAGCTCTCAGTGGAAGAGAGACAGAGAGACCTACGGAGGAGCTGGGTCTCCCACAACTACCGTGGGTGCACTGTTGGAGCCAGGGCCGCCAAGCCAAGAACTTCGCGAGCGCGAAACAACGAGCCACAGCTTACACTAACCTGACCGACACTCAGTTCCGCGTTGATATTTAACATAACCTTCGTTGCCTTGACAGTTTCTGATCCAAAACAACCACACTTGCTTTGGGTCTCACCACCGGTCTACAAGCACTACCCTGGTGCGGTGGATTTGATGTGTGTCGCGATTTCTTGAGTAGGTGCTAGACTACGAGAAGTGCATCCAGAACACTGACATGAATACCTCTAACTCAGATATCCATCCCGCCGCGATACACTCCAACAAATCATGTCCTCCAAAGCCCCTAGGCATCGTGATGCCCGCAGTCCTGGGCCATATGACTATGACAATGCGGATCGAGGGAGAGGCCGACGCCCACGTTCGGCATCTAGGGAGAGCAAAGTCTCGTCGCCTCCGCCTTATGCGAGAAAGCATCTTCGAGATGTTGATGGTGAGAGAGATAGGAGCCGTGAGAGACGGAATAAGGATGACATGCCACCACCATCACACCCACCAGTATCATCATCGACCAGACGGCGCTCTCGAGGAAGAAGTAGAAGTGTTGAGGGACGACACTCGTCTCGAACGGAAGACCACTCACCACACCGCTCAAAACGGCATCGCCATTCGCCATCCCCACGCCACGGCTCCCATCGACACAAGAAACGTCACGCATCTGAATCACCAACAGACAAACGACGACGAAGTCGATCTCCGGGGCACTCATCCAACAAGCATAGGAGACCCAAACGGCCACGGACAAAATCTAGAAGTCCATCTACTATTAAGCACGGAACACGTGATCTTTCTCGTTCACCGCCGCCTCGTTCACCCAGAAAACACAAGTCATCAGCCCGGTCATCCCATCACCATAGGGAACGATCAACATCACGTTCACCATCCCGTCGACATGGGTCACCGCCGCCTCCGCCTTCACTTCTTCCACCACCATCAGCTACTTATCGCGGTCGGTCATCGCCTTCAAGACGTGGACTATCCCCTGCACCTCCTCCTGTTCGTTCTCGTGGGTATTCTCCCGATAGAGTGTCGCGGAGGCCGTTGTCTCCTGTTATCGTCAAGTCTCGATATGTCACCCCTCCTCCTCGAAAAGGATCATCGCCCCGAAGAGACATGTTGAAGATGGGTGAGACTGATTATCCACCCCGGCGTCGACACTCGCGGAGCCGTTCACCTCCGTATCGTGACAGGTCCGATCGACCACCACCTAAACGGGCCCGCTCTCCCCTTACTTCTCACCCATATTCACCGCCAGCTAAAAGGGCTCGCTCTCCTCCCCCTGTACAACCATACTCTCCTCCTCCCATGCGTACTCGGTCTCCACATTCTTCACGCCGTATTGAATTGTTTCCTGATAGACGATCTTCACCTCAACCTCCGACCAGGCCAAACCGTCCTCTTTCGCTAGCAGAACGAATAACGGATCGAAGGGATAGGTCCCGGCGTGATCAAGACGACTACAGCCAACCGCCTGATGTACGACCACGGGGACTTTCGCCAGAATCTACTCTTAGTCGTCGAACGCCCCCGTCCTTGGCTCCACGATCCCCAAAACATGATATTACCGAAAGACCCCCTAGTCGGCGAAGTGAAAGTCATATGTCACCAGCCATCTCAGTTAAAGGCGATTTGGGTAACCAACAGCAATCCGAAACGCAGCTGAATGGACCTTATGTGAATCCAGATCGTCAGCGGAAGATTGCTAAAGACGGTGATCGTGCTGAGCGTGGCTCCGGAAGAGGGCGGGGCCGTGGTCGTGGCCGAGGTCGTGGTTTGGATCATCACCGCAACCAACCTTTGTAAGTATATATTCTGTGTAGTTTCGACGATTGAAGATATATACTAATATTCTTAGACACCCCGAACTATTTACACCGCGTGGTCGTGGTTCGTCCAAGGGTCGGGGGGGTGCTTCCCATCTACAACCAAGCCATGAATCATCTACGTCATCTGGTCAGGACCCCGCTATGTCAGAGCAGAGTCCTGACAGGCAGTCTAATGATCGTCGAGGATCCCGCGGTGGTTCGAGGGGTCGTGGACGTGGACGCATCGATCCACGTCAAATGTCACCGGAACCTACCGATCAGAGACAAGAAGAAGATCGACAGAATGTCAATGGCGAGCGTTCAATACCTACCGGCCCTGCTGCCGATGAAAAGCCACCTCGTGACACGGAAATGCCACCCCCATCTAGACCTACTTCGCAAGGAGACCAGCAAGCCCAATCTGTCTCTACTGGTGGTCCGTTCAAGAAGGTAGTCGGTACTCAGAATCCACCTCGGGCTCCTGCGGCAGATTCGAAGGTGACACCTTTTCGATTTACTATGGCATTACCTCCAAAGCAACCTAAAGCTGCAAAACCTGTGCCCAAAGCTCTGGATGCTCACATGAAACCTGCACCTAAATTTGCAACTGGTAGCAACAGTGCGCCTTTGGGAAGGACTATCGATTTATCTACGAGAATGTCACGGGTTCATCAACCCGAACTTAGGAAGCCTGGTAGGGATTTACGCCGTGACAGAGACAGGGAAAGAGATAGACCGAGAGAAAGAGATATGCGCCGACGGTCCCCAGTACGGTCTCCAGTTCTTCCTCCTCTAGCTCATCCGGCCCCGCCTCCTCCTGGACCTGAGATTATTGTGAAGGATATGCCAATTTACCACAGGGTCAGCATGGTCGGCGAGGGAACTTATGGAAAAGTCTACAAAGCTTCCAACAACCTTACAAAAGAGTTGGTGGCGCTGAAGAGAATCCGAATGGAGAATGAAAAGGATGGATTTCCTATCACTGCTGTGCGAGAGATGAGGCTGCTACAGGCGCTCAAGCACGAGAACATCGTCTCGTTGTTGGAAATGATGGTAGAGAAAAGTAAGTGCTGTCTCATTATAACATTGAGTATTCAACTGACAATAGTTAGGCGATTTTTATATGGTATTTGACTACATGGACCACGACTTGACTGGAATTCTCAACCATCCTACTTTCAGGCTCGAGCTAGCTCACATCAAGCATTTGGCACATCAGTTCTTCGATGCTCTGCATTATCTGCATCATCGTGGAGTTCTTCATCGAGATATCAAAGGCTCCAACATCTTGTTAAATAATGACGGTAATTTGAAAATTGCAGACTTTGGCTTGGCTCGTTTCTACACCAAAAACAGCAAAAAGGAATTGGACTACACCAACAGGATCATTACCCTTTGGTACCGCCCACCAGAGATCCTTCTCGGTGCGACCGCATACGGACCAGCCGTTGATATGTGGAGTGCGGCATGCGTGTTCATTGAGCTCTTCACCCGTGTACCTGCATTCGTTGGAAGGACGGAGATTGACCAACTTGATGTCATTTACGACGTTCTGGGCAAGCCTACTGAGAAGGTTTGGCCAGCGCTTAAGCAGATGCCATGGTACTCTCTCTTAAGGACATCTGGTTTGAACAGAAGAAATAAATTCAGGGCGAAATACGAGAAGTATATACCTCTTTACTACCCCTAGTCAAGTTTGCGCTGATGATTGGACTTAGGCAAATCCCGCCATCTGCTCTGGACTTGATCACCAAGTTGTTACAATACGATCCGGATAAGAGGCCCACAGCAGAGGATTGCTTGACGCATGAGTACTTCTCCGAGGACCCACCTCCAGCACCGCCTATTGGGTGAGTTTGTCATAAGCATATAATCAGTTGATAGTGCGCTAACTTGGCTCAGCTTGCGAGATCTAAAAGGCGATTGGCATGAGTACGAATCGAAGATGGAACGCCGTAAAGAGCGCGATAACCAGAAGAAGCGGCACGATGTAGAACGGAAGAAAGCAAAAGAAGCAAAAGAAGCAGAGCGGAAACGCTCAGCGCAGCAAGATTATAACAATGCGCGGCAAATTAACCCAACAAGCAGTGACGGAAATTCGAAGCGCAAATGTGAAGGTGAGACAGAAATAGCATCGGACCCGAAACGGAGCAGAAGTGAACAGGAAGAATAGACTCCAGAAAAGTCACCCATTTCCTTGTCATGTGCGAGATGCACGAAACTCCTTACTATATATTATTTAAATCTTAACTGTTTGTTGCTTGGTGCTTGTATCATGATGCTGCTATTTCGAGGGGAAAGCTCTGCGGCATTCGGCGTTGCGTTGCCTTTTTTGTTTTTGTTTTCAGGGTAAATTTGGCGATACAGAACTTGGATGTTTGATGTCTTGCGTGTGGTGTCCTCTGCCTTTCTGTACTGTACAATGTTGATGAGTGTTATGGACTACTTTCAGATAAGATACAGTTAGTTGATTGTTATTATTGACCCGATGAAGTGATAAGCCGTTTCGGCTCGTGTCTTGCCATACCATTGCGGCGAGACTCCGACGGGAGTCCTTCGCCTACGAACTTATGTATAATCCGCATCTCATGCATCTTCCTTGAATTTAGAAGACTCTCTAATAATTGTTTGACAGGTATCTAGTTCAAATTGGCGGTGCTAGGAAACTAAAATTATAAGTAGCTACAGTACTGGGACAAAAGTTTTCGTGAATCGACTGTTTCGCTAGCTGCGTGCTGCAAAACTGAACGAAAACTTTTATCCCGTTACTGTAGCTTGATCATGAATCTACTCTATAATAATCCTACCTCTCTACAACGACCACACAGAGTATAAAACTCCTAAATTTTGAGCCCATCATGGTAATTGTTCGTCACAGCCAAGAGCAGCTGATGTGCGATTGCCGTTGCTGGTGGCAGACGCATATCACCCTAACCATATCGTCAATCTCATTCTCACCTCCGGAAACCAGAGTAGCTCACCTCCCGAAATCCCTCTGGTGGCCCTTCGTCGAGCCCCGCCTCTGGCTTGGCAAGCATCTCGCGGACGTATGAGATAGGGTACCAGTCTGCCTGATGCAGTTCGGGGTCATGACCCAGATGTATGTCCTCGCCGTCGGGAAGAGCTTCTCCGATACACCCAAGCATCAATGATGCTGGGTATGGCCATGGCTGCGAGGAGTGTACTACCACACGGCCAACACGCACGCCAGTCTCTTC
Source organism: Trichophaea hybrida (assembly GCA_015178995.1). Lineage (NCBI taxonomy): Eukaryota > Fungi > Ascomycota > Pezizomycetes > Pezizales > Pyronemataceae > Trichophaea > Trichophaea hybrida. Next base: position 189,601 of record WHVE01000082.1, read on the forward strand.
CCAGGTTTCCCGACGAACCGCTTCCTCAACCGATTCGGCGGGTTCACAGAAACCAGCAAGGCACGAGTAGAAGTGTTCTGGCCACCGGCGTTGACGGCCGAGGAGGACTTTGTCGCCCGTGTGGTTTACTATCGCCATGATTACGGTTGGATCTGTACGCGGGAACTTGTGAAGCACCACAACCCATCAGCTTTTCCCCTTGGCAGTAGTGGAGGAGGAGGCGAGAGACAAACAGCAATGTTATGAACCCCATTCCTACTAATACAAGGCGGGCGCTCGCTTTTATCCCCCAGCGCCTTGTCGAGTGGTGGGCATACCCGTTTTGTCCCCGCATGAACAGAGATCGTTCTCCCTCCGCAGGCGGAACAGAAAAGATTTCTGTTGTTCCAATCCAATATGCTCCGGGCCTGTGCCAATATTGCAGCGTGGTCCCGTATCAGCTTTAAGTCCAGCCGTGTCCGTCTCCACTCCCCACCGACTTTAGGATCCCAGTCGCCAACGGCCACAGCAAAGTATGGGCGACCCTTATACCGTCCCACACCAGACTTGTCGCCGAATTCGAAGCCGGAACTGACATCGCGCTCATCAAGACCAAGGAAGAGGAGTGTTGGGACAATAGGGTCCGTAGAGGAGTAGGCGGCGATGAGCTCCTCCTCTGAAAGAGAGTATGGAGAGCCGATCAACGGCTTGACGACATCGTAGGTCACGAATGCAAGGTTCTCTGAGGTCTCTGAGAGGGGATCAAGCGTCGAGTTGAGGAGAAGGAATTTTGCAACAGGTAAGGCGGCGGAGAGGAAGGTGTTGTTTGCGCGCAGGAAGGATACACGGTTGATGGGTGAGCCTGCGCATGTAGTGAGCCTTCTATATAGCTGCGCATGCAAAAATGGCAAGGAAAGCAGCAAACCGGAGAAGTAGTTAGTAACCTCAGGTCCAAACTTCTTGCTCATTATAGCGTCGGTGAAATCGAAAGCCGCGCCTGTTTTGGCATGGTAGGTCGCATTGTAACTCATTCTGAAGTGTGGTGGTGGTGATGGGGGTGATCGTGAACTTTCGATGATTCTGAGAGTATGGTATCGGAGTCTATGAAAGATGTACCTCCGCATTCATGGAGATAAAAGCGCTGACTACCTATTTGATGGGTTTGACATTCCGGTAGTATCTAGAGGAATTTTATGGATTACCAATTCAGCCATCAATGGTGACGTTGGGACTCGAGCACTAAATATAACCCCAACCCAGTTCCCTCAGACAACGGCTTAACAGGTAAATAACAATTGAGATAGGTGCCTCGCTGTAAGGAACCCTAATTGCCCTTAAAAGCATAAAAATGACGACAGGTTGGTACATTAAAATCTACGCCCACAATCATAGAGGAGGAAGCGGATAGCATCCGATTATTCCCCGAATTGCATGTCCGCGGAGGTTCATTTTTGGGTAAAACCTAGAGATACCCGAGTAGCTGGCTGAGAGGATGGAAGGATTGAACCACAATCTATATTTTGAGACACGGTGAAGGAGATAATTGGTCAATTGACTTCCGAGGGTTTGTACCTATATCGAGGATTAACTGGAGAAAGGCTTGTTTACGAGCCGCAGCCACGTGGTGAAGGACAGTCCAGTGCATTTCCTTGGTAGCTACAACTTGAGGGGTTTTTCTACCATCATTATGGAAATGTTGACATTAAGGTACTGGCTGGTTGGTTGTGTTTCACGGGGATCGTAGAGTAATATACAGATGGTCACGCGGAAGTTCCGTCAATTCGTCATAAAACCATTGTTGAGGTATCCCTCTCTCAAGAGAATGTCACAGTATCCCCAACTTTCCAACCCTCATATTAACAGACTATTGGACTAGATTATGGTATTTCGAGTTCAATTGAAGACGAGGCCACATATCCCTTCTGTTACCCTATAAGAAACCCAAGTGCAGCTCAAAGCTCCAGTAACACCTCCCAATAGAGCCATCTATATTGCACAAACGCCTAAAACAGAACCCAGGCGCACCTTAAGCAAGCGGATATGACTGCTGCCTATCATACTCAATATCCAGCACATCTATTCCGGCAAACCAAGCACCAATATCCTCCTCCTTCTGTCTTGGTGTCTTGCAATGTTCCGGCGCAATCCAGTACCGCAATTCATGTTGGTTCTCGGCCATTGGGATGACACCTGGGATGGACCACGCGACAGAGCTGGCAGCGATTCCAGCTCGCCGTCAAACGGAGCCAGGGAACTGTTATATCCATGCACGTCAGTACTATATCAATCGGGACATTGCATTTCAACCACCCCCTGGTCAACGCAGCAATGAAATGAAATACACACCTATCTTTCTCCGCCTTCATCTGCTCAATCTCATGGAATTTCTCCATACACATCTTCGGGGACTTCCCCGGGAATAGCTGCGCCACCTCATCCCATCCCTGTTATCCAGCCGTCAGCCTCGGGTCATCTACATACATATGTAGGCAATATATATTTCATGCGGGCCTTACCAACGGCACTCCACTCTGACATGCAAGCGCCAAATTCCCGGTTTCCTCCGTGGTCCATCTAGTGCTGTCGCGGAACACCGCACTCTGATGAGGTGTTGGTGGAGGATTCGGGGGAGGAGATGGTGGGTCTTTTCGAGAAAGGTCTTGAGGAGATGGAGGAGGCGCTGCTGGGTGGTCGAATCCAAATACTAATGGTGCTGGTCTGGTCCTGCGGGAAACAGGGCCTTGGCGGGGTTTTTCTGATTCCACGGAAGACATCTTAAAGCTGGTAGAGGGCGTATAAATATCGATGGATAGGATATAAAGCTTTCCTTGGTAGCGAATACGGCAGCTAGATATGGAATAACCAAAAGAACAGAGATTCGATGAGTAGCAAGAAAAGGTCTTGATGGCGTGCAAGGCCAGTATATAAGCATTAAAAAGTTTTGAACCTTTGCTTGGGCCTCTTCGGGAAGACGGCTGATTCGGGAATCATCAGACACTCTAGCAAAACAACCTACCATACCCTATCTACCCCAACCAACCAAACAAGGCGCATAGGGATGCGGGTATTATTTTTCTGACACCGGCTAGCTTGGACGACCTTGGAATTTGAATCTGGGGTACTCTAGTCCAGGATGCACACCAATTACAACGAGGGAAATGATGAACATATGGTGCCTAAAGTGGATATGAACCCATATAATCCCATTTTATTCGGGATTGTCACCAAGTGGATGATTGGCTGGGTGGGGGTCGTGTACACGCACTCCCCCAACTTCCCAAGAAGCCCTTCCCACCATCACGGTCCCGCCTAGATCACCGCGTCTCACTCCTGCCCTATATATCCACCTACGCAGTTGGGAAGAGCAAGTGGAGCACGCAATGATTTATTTTAGCGAAAACACTGAATCAAAGAAAGGCATGTAGTACGGGTATGCCTCACAGAATTAGAAGAAGGATATCTTCAAATCCACATCCGCACATTTCCGCCTAAGGTCTCAAGTCGAATTCTCAATGTGTGCTCTGACCTTCCAATATAGCCGCTAGAAAAACCGCGCCAGACCCAATATCGATCATGATATTACGTAGGAGAGGGTTTTTCTTCAACTTCATAGGCTTCTCTCGTAGACTACCTATCTGCCGGTAATAAAGTAGCGGTGGCTTTGGTTTTGGCTTTAGCTTTGACCCCGGGGGATCAATCGCGGGAGAAACAGAAGGGAACTTCGATGCGATTCGATCCCGTCGAAACAAAACGCAGGGGTAAGTTGTTTGGTAGCTAGGTTAGGTTCATTATCAATTGGGCTTATCACCTTTCTGCAGACTACCGCTTGTTGATATTTATATCCCGCACCATTATCCGCGAACGGCGTATGCGGTCAACTTTGGTATTGCTCTGAAAGTCTCGGAAGCATAGGAAGCGGAAGCATAGGAACTGATTTGTTGTTTCCTCATCATCATGATATCCATATCTGGACAATTGAGCCGTGGGTGGCCGTGTGCACACCGAGGTTGGATTTAGAATCTGTTTCATGAAACGAAACAAAGCCACGGCCCTTTGCGGCCCGTCGCTATCGAGAATACGTATGGATTGTAGATGAGGATCTGTGTTTTGCCTGCAGCTGGTTCGGATGTCAAGAAACGTATGCAGGCCCAAAAGTCCACGTTCTAATCTAGAATTCATATCAATTTAGCCAATTAACAGTGTGTGTGCCTGTGGCCGCAAAGAAAAAAGTGGAGAATTCTCGCACTCTCTAGAAAGTTACTCTACCTATCTATAGCCTAGAGTTAGCATTGCGGGGTTAACACCAATCAACATCCCCCAATCGCGTGACGATCGATGAAGCCCTAACTCCCTCGCGTCAAACACGTCAACCCAAACTCAACCTCCCCCTCATCACCCACCACCCCCCACACACACAATGTCCCTCTGGAACAGCGACACGATCAAAGACGTCTCCGAATCCGTCGGGATTGCCAACCTCAGCGATGAAGTCGCCCAGCACCTCGCAATGGACGTGGAATACCGAATTCACCAGGTCCTCCTAGAAGCTCTAAAGTTCATGCGCCACAGCAAAAGAACTACACTCCATACCACAGACATCTCCCATGCATTAAAGGTCCTGAATGTCGAGCCGTTGTATGGATACGACTCCTTAAGGCCGCTACGATTCGGTGAGGCCGCGTTAGGTCCGGCTCAGCCGATCTATTATGTTGAGGATGAAGAGATCGATCTTGAAAAACTCATCAATGCCCCGTTGCCGAAGGTACCGAGAGAGGTGACATTTACTGGTATATTTCCATACCATGGGGAGCAGGGGGAATGGGGAGCTGACAGTGGTGAACAGCACATTGGCTCGCTATCGAAGGCGTCCAACCCGCAATTCCGCAAAACCCCACACAATCCGAAGCCGCCCGATTATCAGAAGGCACACCGAAGGGTTCCTCCGCCACCTCCTCCCTCGCCGCAACAGCCGGAAACAACGAAAACACCACCGTAAAGCCCCTGGTAAAACACATCCTCTCCAAAGAACTCCAACTATACTACGAGCGTGTCTGTTCCGCAATCATGGACGAAGGAAACGAAGCACTCCGTGTAGCCGCACTCTCAAGTCTTCGTAATGACCCAGGCCTCCACCAGCTCCTTCCTTACTTCCTCCAATTCGTATCCGAAAAAGTCACGCAAAGGTTGAGAGATATGTTTGTTCTAAACCAGATGATGGATTTAACACACGCATTGCTGGATAACGAAAACCTCTTTATAGAACCATACGTATCTTCAATCGTCCCTCCGATCTTAACCTGCCTCGTTGGAAAACGTCTAGGTGACCCTTCAACATACCAACACTACCAACTCCGCGACTACGCCGCCTCACTGATCAAGCTGGTATGCAAACGCTTCGGAAGCGCATCGCATACCCTCCTCTCCCGCCTCACCCGCGCATGTCTAAAACACTTCCTGGACCCCATTAAACCCCTCGGCACACATTACGGCGCGATCGTGGGTCTCGCAGCAATCGGTGGCCGCGAATCCGTTCGGGTATTAATCCTGCCGAACCTAAAACTCTATGAAAAAGTGATCCGTCCAGAGTTAGAAGAAGACACACCGAAGAAGCGAGATGCAGAAATGGTAGTAGAAGCAATCTTTAACGTCCTCAAGTTACTTGAAGAAGACGAAGTTGTTACGGCGGGAGGGTTGATACTTCAGAATGAAGGAATGGAGGAAATGACGGATGAGATGAGGGATCAATTGACGAAAAAGATTGGGGAGGTGATGGCGGAGAGGGTATGGAAGAGTGGGAAGAGTGGACTTGTTAGGGCGATTTTGGATGCGAGGATGGTGGCAGTTGCGGGGGGGTCTTCGCAGTCTTCGATGGGGAGTTAGGCATCTATGGTTGAAGGCGCTGATGTACTCAGCCTTACATCTCTCTTTCGTCAATTCCTGGGAAATTTAAAGCTGAAGCGGCTGCAATGGATATATCGGATTAGTACATCAAGGTACTAACCCGCCATTGTAGATGAAATCTATCATGGTAGTGCCACGACCCTCATCCACCACCAGGCTTGACAATATCAATCACACCAATCACTCGAACCCATCTTCCTTACCCCCTACAAAGCCAACGCCAGCAATTCTCACCATCAATGCATCTTATAATTCCAACTAGATAGATATATATACCACACTCAAATGCAAACCCCCTCCCATCCCTGTGTATCAATGAACAATATATGAATAAAACAAAATAATAATCAAGAATAAACGCCTCTTTCCCATGCCAAAAAACCCACCAAAAGAAAGATATAATGCAGCCCTCGATGAATGCCGCCTCTCCCACTGGGTACCTCAACTCCAAAACCCCTGGACCCCAACCAAAATTCCCAGACCCTACGATATATCCAGATCCCCAACCCAACCTGATTACTCCCACCCTACCAGCTCTCTAAAACGAACTCCAGCCTTTACTAACTTACTCCCCTCTCATATGTTCCCAAATAATCCTTCCTATCCCCGTCCCCGTCCCCGTCCCCTTCCCACTGCCATTCACATTCTTACCCCCCCCCGTAGTATACTTACTCTGATCATTAATTGGGGTATAATCCACACACTTACTTGCCTTCCCCTCCGCATCCCACGCTACCTCCCTCGTCTTCTTCCAAACCTCAGAAATATCCCCCAACATCTTCTCGTTCATAAAAAACCGATTACAAGCCGGAGTGTAAACGAATTGTAGTGGTAATGTGTTTCCATCTCGGAATTTATTCTCAGAGTTTATCGTTATGTCTTTTGTTCGAACGGGGAAAGGGTTTAGTTGCCAGGTGGATGATTCTCCTGCGGAGGAGATAACGGTGGGATTATTTGAGACGGTGGAGATGGAAGAAGCTACTGCGTCGTAGGTTAGGACTTTCCCACCTTTTGTTCCGCCGACGGGTTGCATTGGGCTGGTCTTTACGGCGCGGCCGGAATATGCGAATGCTCTTACGCCCTGTGTGCGGAGGGACTCGACGAGAGAGTGGCAGGCGGAGGCGCAGAGGGAGTTACTGATTACGACTATGTTTTCTGCGGAGAAGAGTGGTTGGTTGGTGGAGGATGTGATTGTTATGTTGTAGTTTTCTTCCCCGAATTGGACGTAATCTTGTTTCCATAGTTTTGTGTAGTATCCGTTATCCTTTTGGATTGGACCGAGGAAGTCGGTCATGGATTTGAAGTCATTATTATTTGTGTCTCGGTACATTTCGTATTCAGAACCGTTGTTGAGGGAGTACATATATGCCCATGTTATTGGGGACCAGTGCATGTTGAGGGATAGGAATTGTTCGTCGGATGGGAAGAGTTGTTTTAGGATTTCGTAGGGGAGGATTGCTTTCCCCCCACGGTTACCGGAGACGTCTATGATTAGACGTTTGTAGCCGGTTTTTTCCCAGGATGATACTTGATCTTTCATGAATGAAGCCATTGCTTGGACGAACTCGGTGGGTTGGAGTGCTTGCTCGTCGAATGATCGGATGTTGAGAACGACGGTTTCCGAATCGCCTGGAACGGAATAGGTCGCCATTGCATACTCCTTTGAATAAGTCAATGCTGTAGGATATCCATTGGGAATGTATTTATCGTCTGCGGAATCCCTCTCCACCAAATCCCTCCTCTCATCTTCAACTCCCCTCTTCTTAGCAGAAGAACTCCCACTACTCAATTCCTGCTCACTCAAAAAACACAACTCTGTCAAAGATTTCGTATCCTTGAACATCAACTCTCCATCCTTATAAATATCCGTCGTCAACTGCAACGTAAACTCCACCAACGTATCCGTTCCATTCTCCCAAGTTATCCGTATATCCTCACCATTCCACATATTTCTCCTCGCGAACCGACCTCTAGCAATACCCTCTGGATATCCATAAAGCATTTCGTTGTATCGAGCATCGGGATCAACCCAGCCTAGTGCTTCCGGAGAGTTACGGATGAAATCTTTCATGTAGTCTTGTGGTGCTTTCCCATTGATCTTTTGGATCTTGGATCCGAGCTTTGGTTTTTGCCATTGTGTTGCGCCGAAATCTTTTTCGATCGCATAGATCTCGGGGAGACTCCCGTCGTTGGAGGCGATGGATACGATTGGATAGTCGTGGACGTATATGTATCCGTACATACAGATTGGCTAATCACACACACCTATCAGCCTCCCTTTCTTAACCCACACAACGCATATAAGCAAACCTCATAATCCGTATGACCATCTCTAAACAGCTGAAACATTTTCACAACATCATAATCAAATGCCCAATTACTATCATACGCATTATTTCTGATATTCGAATCAATCCTATCCAGCGTCTTGTTTATATTGAATGGCTGTAATTCCAGCTCCGATGTAGGAGGGTCGATATAGTATTCCCCCAACGTATCCAGCCCAAAAAATATCCTGAGATTTGCGATTGTGGTAGAAGCTTTGGTGGCGTTGAAGGGGACGTTCTTGATACATCGAAGGAAGAGCTTTGCGTCTAGTCCAGTCACCTCTGGAAAGAACATACAGTGTTAGTTTTGTGTTGATTTCTGGGGGATGTAGGAATATTTACGATCCCCTCGACTTGCTGCAAACTGTGCGCATGGGTCGTCATTTCCAGCTCTTACAAACACAAATGGTAGTAATGCTATCAACGCAATACTGATAGTCGAAAACCGCATTGTCTATGCTCTAATGATGCAAAAAGGAAAACACCCCAAAAAATGCGAGAGGTACTCTAAAGAAAAGGAAATAACCCCAATTGCAAACTGTACAATGTGCTGATGGGGGGGATTGGGGAGGAGGGGAGCGGAGAGTATAAGTACAGCGGGAAGGGAAGGCGGGATACAGAACCACATGTTTGCTCTCTCTATTGCTCGCTGCCAAACGGAGAAAAAAAGCTCCCCTTGAGTATCAGCCACCCCTGACATAGTGCGTTTGTGGGTTTTTGAAGCCAAGTGTTAGCCGCTTCTAGGCAAAGGGATCGCCAGGGGTCATGCTGGAAAGGGGGAAGCTGCCAAATTCCAATATTGATACACTAAGCTACTCGATCTTGGTAGAGTGAACCTGTAATCTACAGGTTTCTTGGATTATCTTTAAGATATTCTCCGAAGGCTGTGTTTCATCCTTTCGAATTCCTTGTATCTTCATCGGGAAGGAAACACACTGAACTTTCATTGGGAATATTCTTCATGACCACAACAGCGCCAAAATAACATTCTAAATCGTCCCACTACGAAACATCTCGGCGTCAGCCAAAAAACTCCACGCGTCAGCCAGCACGAACCTTAGAAGACAAAAGGCGTCTAGAATATCTACTTTATAGCTTGTGATTCAGCTCTTGGTGTTGGAGGGCGCCGGCCAACAGGGCTCACCCGCTTGACGCCTAAGGCAGTTGGCATGTAAGATCATACCCCCCCGCCTGCACATACGCACGCACGGGCTGCAGATCTAAAACTTATAGTTAGGGAGACCCGGGGGTTGATAAGGCAAGGCTTTATGAGGATGGAGGGACGGAGAATATGCATATGCATTGACCACCTCTTTGCTGGGGTTTGGAGAATAACAGCATAAGCCGCCTCCATGTATCTTTCACTGGTTAGAGAAATACTTCAAAAGTACACATGCTATTGCTTCTCCAAACCTCAGTACTAAGCATCTATCTACAGCTCCTTGCCTCTCAATATATCTACCTCGGAATTATCAAGTTTTCTGATATCTCTCTTCTGTTCAGCCATACCATCCCCCGCAAAGCCACCTTAAAAGATTCGATGACAATGAAATTCCCATGAGTGACGAATCATGATATATACAGATATCTCGCACGGGGAAGCGGCCAAACTATTCCTGCTCTTCATGACACCACTGATATACCTCAGGCTCTCGGAAGCCACAAGATGAAATATCCCTGACTGAAAATCGATTATGGGTGGGAATAAAAACCGGCCATGTAGGTAGAAGGATATCTTCTAACAATGCCGGCCCTACACATGCATTTCTTTCAGTGTCCACCCCGTATCCGTACCACCAAACCTGCACCCACCCGCAGCCCCATAGGGGGAATACACCACACCACTTTAGCCAGTCACCAGGCCTCAGGCATCATATCCTCACAAGCCCACCACCCACATATAAAAAAACGTTCCATGAAATTTCAAATAATATGATTTGGGTTTTCTGTCCAGTACACCATATTCATCACGTCGTTAAAAAATCCCATACAATTTTTTTCTTACCTACCCATCGCAAACGCCATTCAAGTTCGAAAGCCGTACTCCCATGAAGAAACAACTATTTTTTTCATTCATTCCCTCACACCCATCTACTAGTAATCGTTTCCCCTACTCACTACCTCCTTGCATGTTGGGCGGAGCAGAATTGTCTGGGTTGTATGTTAGACAGATGTTTCCGGATGGTTGTGCTAGTGGTGGGTTCTTACGTGTTCAAATTGGGCAGTGTAGGATCCCTTGATATCGACCAGAGGAGGATATGCCTCCACGAGTCCACTCGACACTAGGTTGTTCAACTGTAGGCCATATATCAGTACCCATCGTAGACAACACGGAGAAAGTAGGGACTTACTCCAAGAAGGTATTTATCCTGTCCCAAACGATCAAGATACCGTCTACAGAACGGCAAAGTCCCAAAATTTTTATTGATAACCTTAAGGAGACGTGAGGCGGAGGTTAATCTCAGCGCAACATTTGGCGCATCCACAATCTTTGCGTAATGAGATACTTCCATATCATCATGTACATAACCTTTTCCTGTACTACCGAATGTCTCGATTGCAAAAGTCTCGCCTTCCTCCATCTTGGTCTGATCAGTGCTCTTGACAATCGGCACGCTCTTTCCTCCGTGGATCTGGAATGGATTGATGTTGTGACCATTGAGATTGCGTATCGCCTTGACCGGGTATGTGGTTCCGCCGATCTCGACTTCGTAGCTCTCCATTACTTCTTGGATGGCTGCACCAATGTCGCACATCCGCACATCGATACCGGCTTCTTTGATACCGGTGTTTGTTGCGTCTTTCACTGCTGCCAATAAGGGATCGTATACGGGGTCGAATGTCATGGTGAAGGCACTGTCGACGATACGCCCGTTGACGTGAACACCAAAGTCGACTTTCATAACATCTTCATACTTCAAGACTGTATACCCCGCTTTAGCCACGACTCAGTCCTTCCGCAGAGGACAATATCATACCCATCTTATTTCCAGCATTGGGTGTGTAATGCGCAGCACAGTTGTTAAGGCTAACACCACACGGGAACCCCATACCACCCAACAAAGAATCGCCCTCCGTCAAGCCATCATGTCCCGTCAGCGCTCTCACCGAGTCCTCAATACCCTCCGCAATCTCCGTCAAGGTCATTCCAGGCTTAATGGTTTTCTTAGCCCATTGCCGGACTTGTCTATGGATCTCTGAACCCTTTCTGTAGTCTGTCAAAAAGTCGTTATTCATTCTGTCCAGATGCCGTTTCTCCTCATCCGTCTTCCGTTTCAGGTTTTCATCTCGGTAGTCGCATTCTTCGCCGACAGGGAAATCCTTGTTCAAGTACAGCTGGTCGAGTGGTATACGGGGTGGGCTGGTTTGAGCTGATACAGCTCCGGTCTTCTTCTTCTTGGGCTTCTTCTTCTTCTTCTTCTTTTTGGCCGCGGCTGGTCATGGTGAGTCATGCGCTTAGTCGGGGTGTGAGAAGGTTCACATACCAGCATCCCCAGCGGGGGCTCCGTCGTCTTCATCTCCCGAGTCGTCTTCAACATCGCCATTAGCAGGCTTCTGTTCTCCGTTGTGTACTAATTCGTTTGACACATTGAGGTTTAGTGGGGATCTCTGTTATCGCTGCTAGGGGGGATGTACATACACTTCAACTCCTCAAGTTTGGCGACAGCTTCGGTTTGGTCCGTCATGGCTTCTTTCTTCGATACCGGGAAAAGAAGAAGTTAGTGTAGAGAAATGGGAAGTTATTGTGGAGGCGCACACACACGAATGAGGTGGGCGTGGGCAGGCAGGTAGGCAGGCAGGCAGGCAGGCTAGTTTACTCTAGTGAGTAATTCGGTGGGACAAACCCCCCCCATCCCCACGCACGCTAAAATACGTCACCACCAAAACGTCAAGCTGCAAGATACTAAGTACCCAATGTACCCTACGCATCCCAGGTACATCGCCGCAATTCCACCCAATATTCTGCGATGACATGCCATCACGCCCGCCCTTCATCCTCCTCCGCACAAAATTCCACACTTCATCCCACCTCCCATCTCCCGAACCATCGCACTACGAAACCCTCAACCTTTCCACCTCCGCCACCCGCGCAGCCATAAAAGCGTCCGTCCGTCCCTCCCTTCCCTTTCCCCATTCTACTCACTGGTGGGTTTAGACGCTTCTACGAACTCTCCAAATCCCACCATCCAGACCGTAACTGGGCCGACCCACATGCCTCCAAGAAATTCATAAAGATCTCAAATGCATACTCAATCCTTGGAAACCCTGCGTCCCGCGAAAAGTACGATCGCGAGTTACAACGTCTCCACCCTTCCGGCCCTAGAAGCTCTCCCTCAAATCCCGTTGGCGGCCGTCCAGCTTCGGGATTGTCACGGAGGAGAACACAGCCTCATGGTCCGCCGCCGTCGTTTTTTAGAAATGGTGGGTGGACGGCGTTTAGAGGAAGTCATGATACTGGCCCAGGGTTCAGTAGTTCTGGAGGTATGGGGGTAGGAGGGGAAGGTGGGGCGAATAAGTATGATGTTCCGCATTTTAATTGGGATGGGAAATATAAACAACATGAACTACATGAGCAGAGACGGAGGGGTAGGAGGAGTCAATCCAGTGGAGTAAGTCATGATAGACCCATGATTATACAAGTCTTTGCTGTTAGTTGTATCTTGATATTTACTGTTTGGTCCGCGGCGTTTGGGGCGAAAAGGAAAGAAGAGAACAATAAGAAAAAGAAGTAGAATTGATTTTCATAAATTTCTCATGGCATTCCGATGTTTATAGAATTCGTGCGCTCTGTATCTATCTTGATTTGAAATATATCGCTTAGAGTAAAGGCTCGGCATCAATCGTTCAAACTTCTTTCACTCCTCATGTCATACAAAGGAGATGGACTTTTAACTCTACTCTACAATATCCCTCCGAGCGCAGAACATCACCCCTCTACTTCGAATCAAATCCTAGCTCGCAAAGTTTGAACCTATCTGGTCAACTAACTTACAGAAAACCATAACTAATAAGTAGCGGTCTCCATTAAACAAATTTACGACTCGAAGACAAAGTTAAGTCCGACCTAATAACCATGAGCTTCTATCCACCAAATACATGACCAGGGAAGAGAATTATTACCTTGTGTGCAGGCTCAGCCAATCGCTGAGTGTCGATAGAAGCACCGAGTCCAAGAGTGACACCAGGACGGAGGAGCTGGCTGTAAGCCAAAGCAGCGATACCTTGGTTGTTGATCTTGGCCTTGACGAAAGCGTTAGAGTCAAGCTTGTACTTGCTGGCGATCTCCAGACCGACGCCGCTGGCGTTTCCGCTCTTCGCATCCCAGGTGGCCTTAGCGCCGGCCTCGACCTGAGCGTTCACACGGTGGTAGTAAGAGGTAGCGAAGACGCTGAGGTTGTTGGTAGCAGTGACGGCAGCTGTGTACTCGGGGACGCTGTATCCAACGGCAGCAGAGTATTTGGTGATCTTTCCACCATCGACATCATAGCCAACTTCGGCACCAGCGAGGAAACCGTCATGACCGATAACAGCATCACCGTTGAAAGAAGGGCCCTTCAACAAGTCGAAGAAAGCGCGGGCGTGGAAGAGGGGTTGGCGGAAGTGGAGGTTTAGCTTAGCACCCTTGCCCTTACTGGCGGGAAGGAACTGAGTGAGGACCTCAGCTTTAAGTCCGTTGGCAATGGTGTTGTCGAGCTCGATCTTGGTGTCCAAAGCGTTGAAGGTGGTCCATGCTTGGGTCAAAGTCAAGCCTGCGAAGTTTACCAGTCAGATCATAAGATGGCGAAAGGCAATTGGACAGGCGGAGGTTCTACCAGTAGGCTTGTCGGTGTATTTCGCCTCGATCTAAGCGATATTGTCAAGGTCTGTATCCTCGACGAGAATAATTCGGAATACGATACCTGCCCGGCAATAGCACCAGTCTTGTGGTCGCTCTTTCCCTTGACGGTGAAAGCAACGCCGTTCGGAGCCTTGGACTTAACCTCAAGATTCGCTGTCAGGTTCGTTAACTTCACTCTCAGGCCTTTTGATTTCACTCTGCATGAACATGTTGGAGACGAACCAGAGGCGGTGTGGTAGAAGTCCCTCGTCAAAAGCTGCCCGGGTAAAAATTTTAGCACAATGCTCGGAATATAGCGACAGATGAGTTAGGGGGGAAACACACATCATTAGAGGACTTAGCGATGTCGGCAAATGCGGGAGGGGCCATTGTAAAGTTTGCAGGCTATGGATACGGAGTTTTGATGTCGGTGTTGAGAGGATTTCAAGTGAAGTAGTAAGGTTGGCGATATGAATGATGGCCCCCGAACGGCCAAAACCGGGCCTCTGTAGAAGGGTTCAGGGTTAACACCAAAGCAAAAAAATTTCATGTATAAAACTTTGCTGACTCCGATATTCGATAGCATTGTCTATAGGATAAGAATACGCCGCCTGCCGGAAGGAATTTTATGCGATCGCTTGATACATTTGTATTCCCGAAAACCGGCACATAAAGTGTCACTCGGCCTCGATGAAGTCGGTGATATGGTGGGCGAATCATTGGAGCCAAAATACCCGCAAGAGATTTATACCAACACAATACCAATCATTTCATTGCAATTGGACGGATATGCAAGTGTAGCGCGATGCTAGACGAAGATATAGACAAACAGTACAGTACAAGATAAATACCAAGGTACTCCAGAGGCCTCCCAAGTGGGCAATCATTAAAGAATAACCAAGCCGCATTGAAACCCCCAACCAACCCTATATGAATGATTCGAAAGAAGAGTAGACAGAAAGCAGAAAGTTGGATGCCACGGCACTCCATCTTCCCACAAAACCACACCTTGGGCTATGAGTGACAACTTGTACAGTGAATTAAAAGCCCAATATTTGGCAGCGATGCCAGAAATTAACCACAAGTAGAGGGATTGGAATCATAACACTGTCAAATTAGGTGCTCACACTGACAGTCGAAGATAGTAGTGAAACGAAAATAAGTGACTGCGAGAAACAGCCAGCGGCGGCCATGCAAAGTACACAGCTCATCTGGCAAAAAAAAAACTAGAAATTGGAAGATGCATTGACTTGTCCAGGCGGTCGGTGATACTGATCAAGGGTAGCCTGAAACGGGGAGGCATCTGTGCTTGAGCTATGCATGTCCCTTCCCGACTCAGCCAGGGGCGATCCGCCTCTCCGCATCAGATCATCTTCATCGACCGGGTTCTTTCTGGCCCTTTTCAACCGCCAAAAGACGATTAAGAGACCTCCCAAAAGTATGGCACCTCCTACACCAACCACTACACCTATAACGACGTTCTTCTGGGTCTTGTTGAGGCCACTTGAGCCGGTGCTCTGGTCTCCACTCGTTGAAAGTCCGGCTGTGGGTGTATACACATCGACGGTGGTGCTCGTCATGGTTGACGCTACATCGGATGTACCAATCCTGGTAGTAATAACCATGGTGATGATTCTAGTGGAAGAGGTGGGTTTTAATGTCATAGTTGTCTTCTTTGGGCTGGTCGTGGCGCCGGCAGGTGTCGTAGTCGGCTCAGGAGTCTGAGTAGTTGGCTCATCCGTCGTTTTGGGGGAAGTAGTTGGTGTATTAGTAGTGTGTGGTGAGGTCGTAGGAGAGGTCGTGGGCGTATTGGTAGAAGGCGCGGGGCTAGATGCTGAGGGCGGGGGAGATGAAGAGGGTGTTGTCGCAGGAGATGTGGAGTTGTTTTCCTGTCGCCTATCGAGGATGACAGCCCTGGCATGGACTTCTATGTCGTCGCCGATTCCTGCGCCAGCGGCGCACCCCACGCACAAGCAAAGCACCAACAGCGACCCAAGCAAGAGAAGTGGACGTGTTATCCTCATGTTGGACTTGGTCGCGCAGTACCGTTCAAAATAGATTACCAGGGCCGGATGGTGGTGGGTGAGCCGCTGCCGTAAACCTGACTATTCTTTACAGTATATATCGAGGGTGCAAAACGAGCAACGATAATCAATAATGAGTGAAAGGTAGTAAAATACCAATGAGACAGATGAGCGATAGTGTTGAGCGCACGACGAGGTATGTACAAATGAATGAGCGAAGGGGTCCCAAGATTGGAAGATGGTGGTAAGTTTCTGGTGTGGTGGTAGCCGGAGACGAAGCGAAAGTGATGTGATGTTGGACGGATGGATTGGAAAAGAAGAAATGAGTGTGACCCTACAATAGAGCTGAAAGCAAGGGTTCAACATCTATGTACGCATTCCGGTATTCCCGTCCCTGTTTGTGTTTGGCCGGCTTCCGTCAACCACCACCACCACCGCCGCCACCACCACCACCGCCGCCACCGCTGTCCGCTGTCCAATTCATTCACTAGCTTTCCGTTAGACTACAAGAAGTGACATCAGGATGGTCACGACAAACTCGGTACTCACCCCGAAGCCCTCATAGATAAATTGTGTTTGTGCCAATCGAGCAGGTGGCTGCAGGTACGCAGTGTGCAGCCTCTTGGGTGTACAGTATGTGGTGAGCGGTAGGGCAAGTGGATGGGTACGGTTGTAGGCAGAGGGTGGTGACTAGGTGCGTTCTTCTTACCTACCTTTTTGTTATTCTTGTGTACGATACGAATAAAAATTCTGTTTACGCGTAAAAAAACTCGACTAACTCGTTAACCTCGAGCTCCATCTGCTCGGAGAGAAATCCACAAAGCAAATCAACTCGAATTTCAACTAACCTACCAGCACTTGAATTAGTGCAAGATTCTTAGCCACACTGCCCCATATACAGCTTCAAAGTCCATAGTTTAGTGGATACAACTCGAAAAAGCTGACTCAAATAAGCTCCCAACCCGCCCTCCAATAAAAAAACCCCCAAAAATAGTCAATATATACACCACACGACACTTCGAATAGAAGAAAATAATCTTAATCGAAAATTCATCGATTACATCAAAGACATGATATAGCAAGATGCAGTAGCTTTCTCGTCCGACGCTTGTGCAATTACAAGCCAATTGGTATCTATACTTACCTAGTGTTGCGCACAGGACGAGCTGTCTCGGGATTTCGTCTCGCGCCTAAGTCCCGGGCTTGACGAGACCTTGGGCTCCGCGGGACGAGATATCTCGGGCCTGATTCTGGTTGGCCCGAGACGTCTCGGGACTCCGTGAGTGATATATGATGACCCATCGAACCAGCTCGAAAGAATAGAGAGTACAAAGAATGTGTGAACCTGCTATCTAAGGCTGGAAAAAAAGGAGGTTGGACCCTATTCCCACAGTGTGGGGGTAGTGGTGGTGATGTGGAAAAATGGCAGTGGAAGGACGAAATATCTATTTACCATATAAACTCACTTAAGAGGTACACCCCTAATTAGGTTAGCGTTTCTGTATTTACCGTATATGGCAATTTCTTGGAAATTATAGTTTCCATTTTAGGCAGGCGAAATTCCGTTTCAGGCGTACTAACCCAATCTTGGGAGTACCGTATTCTCTGGCTTATAAGGTACGCTCCCGATTAGGCTAGTGGTTGAAAACTTACCGTATATGGTAATATATTGGAAATTAAAGGTATCAGAAAAGTATATTAAATTTCCTTTTTAAGTAGATGTCTTACCATTTACAGTGAGCTAACCGTACCTTATAAGCCAGAGAATACGGTACTTTACCTCTTGAGTGAGTTAGTCTCGAACCACTGCTTGGCGCAGTGGTAAGCAGTTCGAGTTTTTACGGCACTCTATCTGCTCTTTAAAGAACGGCCTGCATTTTTTGAAGATTGCCGCCAAGAGGTTAGTTCGAGTGCAGAACTTAAAATAAAGTACGACTATCGGAGGTTCTTCTATCTTTTCTTGCTCTTCTTTACATTGCCATCACTCTGCGAATTGAACTACGTACTTCATATACGGTTATTTCTTTCTCTCTGGAATTCCCCAACGTTCCAGAGAATTTGAGGGTTTCTATCTACTTCTATTAAGTATTTATCTATTTGAAATTATGGTCGCACTTTTATCTTGTGTTGCTTTAGCTCGGTCGTCGTTCTCGAGCGCCGGCCGTTCGGACTTGACAGTGTTGGAGGCGTTGTCTGGTGTCGCTGGTTCCATATCGCTTGTTTCTTGGATCGTTCTGCTAGTATGTGGTAACCACATGGGCTTTTCTCAGCACAATTTTGAACCCTGCCAACAACTGACATCATGACCCCACTTCCGCGGTATATTGCAGTTACCACAACTTATAGAGAATTACAAAAATGGTCGCGCTGATGCTCTATCTCTTGCATTCATAACTACATGGTTCTTAGGAGATGTGGCCAATCTGATAGGTACGTTACTTTCCATGTGTTGACGTGCATGCTGCATTGATGGTGTTGGGTATTGTACTTCACTCGTCATGTGAGACAGAGCACGTTTGTATTCACATTGCCTCACCAAGTCTTGCATGATCCCTTCTCGCCGGATTACTTACGCGTGTCCTATCAACCTCAGGTGCCCTATGGGGTGGTCTCCTTCCGACTATCATTGCGATTGCAATCTACTTCTGCTTCTCGGATATGATTTTGCTCGGTCAAACATTGTACTACAACAAAGTCGCAGAGAATGAGAAGGACGCGTCGCGAAACAGAAGAACCAGCTTCCGCACCGGCAGTAATGATCTGACCCAGCCGTTGATAGGTCGGCGCCGAAGTTCCGTGATTTCCAGGCACCGCCATGATAGCGCCAGACGTCGAGACTCGCTCTCTGCTATCTTGAACAACGATACCAACCGATATGCACCCTTATTCCGGAATATTTTTTCACTTCTGGCCGTGTGTGCTGCAGGCATTTTGGGCTGGCTATTTGCATGGTGGACAGGAGCGTGGAAGGTCCAGGATGAAAATACCATAGAGACTGATATGCCACTCGGTGCGCAAATTTTGGGTTATGCTAGTGCATTGTTGTACTTGACGGCGAGAATCCCACAGATCATACGCAATCACCAAAAGAAATCATGTGAAGGTCAGTCACTCTGGGGCCAGTAATGTCGATTTGAGTACCTCTCCTAATGATACAGGTCTTTCACTTCTGTTCTTCTGTCTCTCCCTGATGGGAAACATCACCTATGGTGCTGGAGTAAGTTTCGATTGCTTCCATTGTAAGATGCACACTAATATGTTGTAGATTTTGCTCCATTCTAGGGAGAAATCCTATGTTCTTGACAACCTTCCTTGGTTGGTCGGGAGTTTGGGGACGATGATAGAGGACATCATCGTAAAGCTTCCCGTCTGAGATTTAACGTGCCCAAGAGCTCACGATTTCCCTAGATCTTTGTACAATTCCACATCTACTCCAAGATCTCTTCGGAAGCAATTGAGGAGGAAGAAGAAGGTCTGCTCGCATAGAGAGCCATTTAAGGACTTCTATATTAGTGCCAATGGCGCTTTGTGTATAATGGGCAGCCAGCCCATGTGTGGTATGTATATTGTGCTACTGTTAGATAGAATGTTAATACCCGAGGATCAAAACTCCCTTTTGGTACATAGTGGGCACGTCAGATGCCCAAGAACATTGCCGTTCCACCGAAACACGCTTCTTGCGTAGCAAACCAGGAAAATCGTTGAAGTTGTAGAACTGAATGAGTGAGAATTAGTGACTAATAATTTACTTGCCCAGACCACATTTATTTGGTTAGTGTTCTGCATCTTGAAACCCTGTCAATTAGTACTAGCGCCCGACCTCCATCTCCACTACTGCGCTCCATATATATACACTATCAAACTTTCTCCATACTTTCCCTGGATAATACAACACCTATAATCAATTAAACGTTTCGAAACCTCGGCGTCTTGGAGATGGAAGTTAGCCCTGCAATAAGTAAGTTTTGTTCCATCAGCAATGTGGCTTGTGCACACGAATCTTGAAGCGGATATGCTAATGTGTTCTTTCTGACAGCGGCGGTACCTTCGAAAAGCAGTAAAAAAGCTTCCAAAAGCAAGAAAAACAGGGGCAAGAAGGAAATCAGCTCGCAGGATATGGATGCACCCCACAATGAGGACACGGTAATACCCACGCTACGCGCGGCCCCCCTGCCCCACTACCCCCCTCTCTAAATCAGTAATGGAAGGATTAATCCGTGTTATAGAATGGTCACAAGGACATGAACAGCGAGAACAGCAGTGACGGCAACGATATCCAAGGCGCGGACACTGATTCATTGCGGCGAGACCTGGAGGATGAAAAGGCGAGGTATCGAGATCAAGAGCGAAAGATGGAAGAGTTATCCACATCGGCGGCTACGACGGAGGGGGCATCGAATAGATTGAAGGAGGAGACTGCTAGAGCTGAAAAATTAGAAGCGGAAGTCCAATCCTTGCGAATCGAACTTGCGAATATGTCGAACACGTCAAAAGGTAGTGAAGCGCCGCAACTAGAGATTCTCAAACTACAAAACGAACTCGAAGAAGTAAAGGAACAACGCCAGAAGGATAAAGTAGAAGGAGAAAACCGCATTGCGGAGATACAACGCCAAAAGGACAGTGTCGATGCCCAGTACCAGAGTCTGTTGGGGAGGGTTACGACTATTAGAACTACATTGGGTGAAAGAATGAAAGCAGATGCTGTAAGTGTCATCGCGTGTGTCCCGGTGTGTCCATGTGACTTATATCATGCAGGAGGAGCTAGCGCAGGCGAAGCAAACAGTGGAGGACTTAGAAGAGCAGAACCGATCCTTGAACGATACAGTAGACGAGCTCAGCGTCGAACTAGACAAGCTGAGAGGAGAGAAGAATGACGCGTCCAGAGAGCTTTCAAGTCTACGGAATCGCCTAAACCTCGCGCAACAGAATTGGAACAAAGAGAGAGAGGATCTCATCAAAGCCGAACGGATGACGAAGGAGGAATACGATGTTGCCCGGCAAGCCATGCAAGATTGGGAAGTCATTGCAACAGAGGAGAGGGCTGTACGGGAGTCATTGAGTGATCGTGTGGTTGAATTAGAGGAACATTTGACAACTCAGAAAGAGTTATACGACAGGATGGCTACCGATTATGAAAAACAAGGTAGCTCGATGGAAGGACTTCAGAGGGCGCTGCATGAGATACAAGATGGTATATATTATCCTAAGTCCCGATATCGAAAGCCCAAATTTGACAAGCATTGGTATAGCCCGAAAGAAAGAGTTGAGGGAAATCGTCGAAAACACCCAATCCCAAATATCTGCGCTCACCACAAAATGCGAGATGCTAGACAAGCTGGCCAAAGAAGCGGAATCCAATTTGACCGCTGCCAAACAAGACCTCGAGCGCGTCTTGCCATTTGAGAAGGAAGTCAAAGAGAAGAATCTTCTTATCGGGAAACTTCGACATGAAGCAGTTACACTCAATGACCACCTTCGTAAAGCTTTGCGAATGCTAAAGCGGGATAATGCCGATGACAAGATTGACAAGCAGCTGGTCACCAATGTGCTCCTTCAGTTTGTGAGTCTTCAGCGAGGAGACGCGAAAAAGTACGAAGTTCTACAACTGATTGCTTCTGTCTTGGATTGGAACGACGGTACAATGTCTCCAATATCTGCGAAGTTCTAAGTGCTGATATTTTGAAGAGCAACGGGAAAAGGCTGGCCTACTGCGACCAGGCACCGCAGCACAGCATACTGGCTCCGGATTTTTCTCATCCAGCTTGAAAACACCACCATTGACACCGTTCCATCGCTCACCTAGTACACCTGCTCTCCATGATGCGTATGGTGGTGACGAAAAGGATGTAAGACGACCCAACTCTCGATCCATCTTGCCAATATACTAAGATTCTCTATAGATTTGGAGGTCTGTCTTGGATTCAGAGAAGTAGGGCCCCGAGAAAGATTGCTTCTGGTTCAACGCATTTCTTTCTTGAATTTCGTCTTCTGTATATACCACCATATTTTGGAGTTTATCGGGAGTTCGTCCTGGGTTTATTAATTATCATTCCAATTTCCGAAAGATATATTCACCCATCAGGTGCTTACTTACTCTTGCGGGTGTAAGAACGACTCAAGTGTCGAAGTTGTATTTCAGCCGTCTAATAGAAACGTGTCTTTTTGCCCGAAATTCACGATACTAAACATGCGGTTCCCGTGTCTGGTCTTTGGGAGTATTCTCTTGACCCTCTCTGCTTTTCCTGATACTCTATCTCTACTTCTTTATCCTCTCACCTAACTTTGTAGTATTATAGCAGACCAACAGGATACAATTCGAGTAATGTCTCAGACAGAAAGCCCAAGATTTTGTCCGACCTGAGACTGAACGGAGTGATCAGTTATGCTGGTCTCAATCCATCCACTCGATTGGCTGAAGATTAGATCGCACCTTTCAAAGCCTCACAGGTGATAATCTCCACCAGGGTGCACCGCTCTGCTGAGGTCTTTTTTGTGAGAGCGTAAGAGCATCTCTAGAGCGAAGAGGCGCCCTTATTACTTCTGCCTCGGGTCCTATAAATCGAATACTCGAACACCTAGCAATTGACGTCAACAATGGCAGACTTTTCGGCAACAACCTTTTCTACGACTCGATATGCTTCTTTCCGCCCAACTTATCCGTCGTCTCTGTTTACGGACTTTATTCTTCCTTATCATCATGGCGCCCGCCATACATTACTCGACCTAGGCTGTGGGCCGGGAATAGCCACCCGCCCTCTTTCTGCCTACTTCACCCGAGCGATAGGAACAGATCTATCTCAATCAATGCTTGAGACTGCGCGAAGTCTCACCCCTAAATCTGAATATCCATCCTGCACTATCACATACCGCGCCTCTTCTGCCGAGAAGCTAGAGTTCCTTGCGGACGAAGAGGTAGATATGGCTGTTGCTGCCCAAGCAGTACATTGGTTTCGCCAGGACGAATGGTGGAAGGAAATGGGCCGGGTTGTAAGACCCGGTGGGACTGTGGCGGTCTGGGGATATAAAGACTTTTTTCTTCCAAAATATCCGACAGTCAGCAGGGTTTTGAAGAGTTATATGCATGAACCCGATAAGATGGGGGCTTTCTGGATCCAACCGGAAAGGAGTGTTCTTGAAGATCGACTCAGAGCTATTAGACCACCGGAACAGGAGTGGGAGGACATCATGAGATGGGAATATGAACCCGAATTTGAGGTTGCAGTAAGTGAGGAAGAGGAAGCCGAGGTGAGGAAACCGGTTGAGGGGGATGACGGAGAGGAGGGGTTTGGGAAGTTGGTTAAGATGGAGGAAGGGCTCATGAGGAAGAACTTCAAATTAGAGGGTCTTGAGGCATATATAAGAACCTGGAGTGCTACGCATGCTTGGAAGGAAAAGCATCCAGAGGCAAAGAGTAAGAGTGATGGAGGAGACGGGGATATCATTGATGAGCTTATGGAGAAGTTTGCAGAGGTGGAAGGCTGGGCGGGTGAATGGAAGAAGAAAGAGGTGGAGGTTGTTTGGGGTCATGCATGCATTTTGGCTAGGAAGAAGTAGACGATTAAATTGACGGGAGTGAGGCTGATGATTGAAGCATTTCTTCTGGTTAAACGAGTGGAAAGAATCCAAATTGCAATTTCAAACGGATGTGATGCTCTATTCTAGGTGCTTTGCATCATGGATTATGGTTCATCTTGCGTGCTCGCCATAGGGTTAGGTGGCGGTTGAAATTTTGAGTGCCCCGCACCAGCCATAATCCCGCCGCAACTAAAAGCGAGAGCCTCATAGACCACCCTCGACAATTCTCCTTGAGTCATCAACGACAGCGACGTACGATTTTCGAAGAACGCATCACGAGAGTATGGCTACGGTTGTGCTTGGAAGTCAATGGGGAGATGAAGGGAAGGGAAAGCTCGTGGATATTCTCTGCGAGGATATCGAGGTATGCGCACGCTGCGCCGGAGGAAATAATGCCGGGCATACCATTGTCGCCAACGGAATCAGCTACGATTTTCACATCTTGCCTTCAGGTCAATTGCCTCAACCCCATCCATGTTTGCGCAGCCGTCCTAATTGCAATCCGCGCCGGAGTCGGTTTTCGGAACGCGCTGGCCGGCTGTTTGTCCTAATAGGTAGGTTGCTGATTGATATGCCAAATAGGACTGGTTAACCCGAAATGCTTGAACCTCATTGGTACCGGTACTGTCGTTCACATACCGTCCTTCTTCGCGGAGTTGGGGGCTATCCAGAAGAAGGGCTTGGACTCTACCGACCGCATCTTCATCTCTGACCGCGCTCATCTTGTCTTCGATCTCCACCAACTTGTCGACGGATTGGAAGAGGTTGAGCTTGGTGCCGGGAATATTGGAACCACTAGGAAGGGAATTGGGCCAACATACTCTACGAAGGCTGCCCGAAGCGGTATCCGAGTCTATGAACTTTTCAACTGGCCCGAGTTTGAAAAGAAGCTGAGGTCCCTGCACTATGGGTACAAGCAGAGGTTCAGCGACTTGCTGCAATACGATGTTGAGGAGGAATTGGCGCAGTATAAGGTATACGTTCCCCCTAAAACTTCGCTGTTGTGTATCTGATAGTGACACTGGCAGGTCTACTATGAGACATTACGGCCATATGTTATTGACGCTGTGCCATTTGTAACTGCCGCTTTCAAGGCCGGCAAGCGTGTCCTTGTGGAAGGCGCAAACGCGCTCATGCTCGATCTCGACTATGGCACCTATCCTTATGTCACTAGCTCAAGCACTGGTATTGGAGGTGTTATTACCGGTCTCGCCATATCCCCTTTCAACATCAAGAACATCATCGGTGTTGTGAAGGCATACACCACACGGGTTGGATCTGGTCCCTTCCCAACCGAGCAACTAAACGTGAGTCGGGAGTCTCCGATCTCTTGTATGAAACCCGCGGCATGTTGACGCGCTTTAGGAAACCGGTGAGCACCTCCAATCCGTTGGACGCGAATGGGGTGTCACCACTGGCCGAAAACGAAGATGTGGTTGGCTTGATCTGGTAATTGTGAAGTATTCCACAGCCGTGAACCACTATACCAGTTTAAATCTTACCAAGCTCGACATTTTGGATGGTCTGAAAGAACTCAAGATTGCTGTGGCATATAATTTTGAGGGCCAGGAATTGGAGTCATTCCCGGCAGATCTTAATGTTTTGGCCAAGGTTGAGCCAGTCTACAAGACTTTCCCTGGATGGTCTACACCTACGACCAAGTTGGCGGAGTACTCCCAACTTCCGGAGGAGGCGCAATCGTACATTGCGTTCATTGAGGAGTTTGTGGGTGTTAAGGTGGATTATATCGGTGTTGGACCCGGGAGGGAACACATGCTCAGGAGGTAGAAATCGTTCCATTTTATATCCCGTTTGTTTTGAGTGGCTTCTATAATTATAAAAGTGTTTATGCCTATAGACAAGAAGGGATGTTGATAGATATCAACTTGATTTACACAAGTGATAACGGGAGCTGTCTCTGTCTATCTACTGTCAGCTCTAGATGGCTCTAGAGGGAAACAGAATTTGCATTGGGTGTTCTTCATCAAGTATCTCGCGGCGTGCCAAATTTCTCTCGGGATCCCTCATTATCCCAAGCTCCAGGTATCGGCGTTGCTGTGTCATGGCAGCAGATATATGAGCATGTATTCACAGTAGCGGCTGATTTGCAATATAATATATTAAAGTACCAGGTGCTCAGAATGATAGCAGTGAGCTCATTGGAAAGCCATATGATCCGTGGCATGGATGAGCACATATACTGTAAAAGCTGGGATCAGGTAGTTAACCGCTTGCCCCAAAGTACGTCTAGGATAAAAACTAAGAAAAAATCTCGTCAAAGGTGCAACTCCTGTGGCAATAGAATCTGGATATCGTCAGTTGATCTGGTAGTATCTACTCTAGTTAATCAACGTGCATGCTGGTGCTACTAGATGTGGATATCTAAAATAACCAAATACTCGGATCAGACGTATCCAGATCACAATTTACCCAATATCACATAAGGCGTTCTTATATCTTACTTCCTAGGAATGGTGTCTATTGCATAGCCCTATTCGAGTACACCTCCAGCCATAATATACCAAGGTAGCCATTGAGACCATAAAGGTCCAGAACTCATTGCAGAAAGGAGAAAGGACTCGCCACTCGGGATTTCCGGCCCGAGCCACTTCACCTTTATTCTCTGTCAAACCCCCCCCCATGATCTCCTTGAAAGGGTTGGTCCTTTTGTATCACTTTTGAAATCTATTTAAAGGCCAGTTTGATAGCCCTTTTTCCAAAATAAATAGAGTGTCTAGTGTAACGGATCACCAAAAGAATCTCAGCCCGATCAAAAGCCATGAAGGTGCAGACTTTTACTCCAGTTTCGATTTAGTAATAATGCATTTTGGCAGTTGTTAGCTCCCGATTGGCGTCGGGTCCCTTGTTTTTAGCGTCGATAGGATAAAAGAACCTCAGTTCAAAAGTAAGGTGCCATTTTTCTCCACCATCACCAACGGTCCATCGCGGGTTACGAAAAGGACCATCAAGGGAGCGCCGAAAGAATCCCCAGAGAAGCTGTTCGAACTTTAAACAACTCTAGCATCCAGAAAACTCGTGGAGAATTGACCCCGCAGAGCGCGCAATAGGGAAGCAATTGCCTTCCCACTATACTCCAGTGGGGGAACCTTTCCATACATAATCGAAAAGCATTATATATTGTCTTGCCATAAATAACCTCCGCCATGATAAAAGCCTCGTCAGATGGAGACTATAGGCGTCCATTACTTCGCTCATCAAGTTGACGAATGAATGGGCCAAGATATGATGTCATGGCCTTCACAAAGTGTTCTAGGGTCGTGAAAGCCAGCTTTCTGGCTTAGAGATTGCCCGACTTCATGGTTCCTGGTCGCTCAGACAACTCATTGGTTGGGGCGTATTCTGCAGGTCATGAGCCAAACAGCTGGCTAGCGGGTTCTAGTATCGTCAAATTGTTTGATGCCTTTCTGATAATTCTGGGGGTTGTACTGCGTTTCGGTGTGGCCAGCGGGCTACTTAACGAGAACGTAGAGTAAGGTATACGTACTCGAGTACTGGCTATGTCGAAGTCAAAAAACCAGGAGGAGATGTGGCGGGATGCTGATGCCGGTAGCCATTCATAGTGGTACGGGAAAGATCGTCTCGTAAAATACCTAGTGGAAGACTTTGTTGAGCTGTGTGAAGTTTGCTTCACACTATAGTACAGTGCAGTTTTGATCAACAGCCTTTTTTTCAATGCAGCTGAGGCGAGTTCTCTCATATGCCGAGCGAAATAAAAAGAGAGAGCAAAA
This sequence comes from Trichophaea hybrida, assembly GCA_015178995.1. Lineage (NCBI taxonomy): Eukaryota > Fungi > Ascomycota > Pezizomycetes > Pezizales > Pyronemataceae > Trichophaea > Trichophaea hybrida. Next base: position 216,974 of record WHVE01000082.1, read on the forward strand.
GCTAACTTCTAACTACAGAGAGATGTCTTAGTCATAAATAATAATCCCAACAATAATGAATCTGTCGAATCTGAAGGAGCTGTAAGAGTGCTCTCTCTCGTCTTCTATTACTCCGATATTACTCTGAAGTTATCATACTTGCTAGACTCTGGATTTCTGAGACTAACAGGCTGCAAAGCGCTTTCCCACAGGGAAGACAACACAAAACACTGTGCACTCTGCAAGCGGCCCACAGGGACTGTTGGGTACCTGAGGATGTTGTTGAAGGTGCCGCTAATTGGGAATCCAAACAGATATGTCGGTATCTGATACCATTGTAGAGATCCGCAGAAGAGGTATAGTAATATACGAAACGACGACCGCGGATAACCGTACCCACGAACTGCAGCACAAGGGACCAACCGAGTGAGGGCATCCGGCGAGGTCGAGTGAGATACGAAGATAAGAGTTGTCCTCTCCCAGTAGCAAAGGCCTCCGATGAAGAGAGGCCGGAACTCTGCGACCTCATGAGGGACTGGGTGAAACACTCCGAGGACTATCAGTGCTTGAGGAGGGAGTGAGAACGAAGAACAGCTAATGGACGAAGGAGAATAGGTAGTAGAGAAAGAGGCCTTGGTCGGTTCGCCGAGTGAAACGGAGAATCACCGACGAGCCAAGATCAAAGGAAAGGAGGTACGAAGGGATTATTCGTGTGAACATACAAAACAACTACATATCCTCAAGTACTCTCCTCGAGTATACCCGACGTTTGAGATCAACTCTATGAAGTTAATTCTGGCCGAGTGGGCGACGATGAAACATCTACGTCTAGGAAAGTCGACTACCGCTTGCTGCTCCCGTCTAAGGACGAACCTAACGAGGAAGCCCGTATCCCTCCGATTGCGTAAATATGGATGCCGCGCCCCTCCCGAACACTAGTGGTCGAACGACGTGAGGTCAAAATAAAGAAGCGTAACTTGGCAGAAGAACGCCGAAAAGTTAAAGCCACGAAGCCACTTCCCGAGATTTTAAGTGACTTTGTGTTCGGAACCTCATCTGCCATTGTGAACGCCAAGCTTAGTTCCTGTTTTAACCATACATAAAGCCCTTTTTTTCGAATTTAACGTGTGTGAATAGCTTTTTAGTAGGATATCAAATATCTAAACGAAACGAACAGTGGAGTGCGGTGGCGATATCGAGCAACAAAACGAACCAATATCTGCTCCTGTTTCCGCAGAGTTTCATACAATTCCAGGTGGCCTTATGGAATGGGATGAGTACCATGGTACATCTATGAATAGCAGTGCTTCATGTTGATGTGAGCCACATCAGATTCCCGCAGCTAATCTGCGTCAGATTTCCAATGATATACTCTTTCTTTGTTTTTGCTCGTTGCTTTTGTCGATAACACACCTTCTCAAACTCTCACAGGCGTTGGGAATACCAAACCAAATTCACAAATAAAGATACAACAAAACGCACTGGAACAAACAATCCAATCATCTAGTCATGTGGGATTATTGACCCAATTTCCGGCAGCTAGCTTATGCAGTGTAAAGGTATAGATCCGGAATCGTCGGAGATATCCCATCGTTAACTAGACCCATGGTATACGATTAAGTGGGTAGGAGATGCAGCAGATGAAAACAATTGAGCGTGGAGGAGTCCATGCCCTTGCCCCACCAACGTTGAGGAAAAAGCGTAAGGTTCTCCAAGAGGATTGCGGCATTACACTTTGGCGTACATACCTAACTGTATGGCGCTACAGTCTCAATTGATGCCAATCGCCGCCTTCCTTGGCTGGGGCAGTTGTGCCTTTTTTTCTTCATTCAAATCCCGCCTTTGTCTTCTTCCTTTGTTTCCTCCTTCCCTCGCTTTGCAAACTAAATCTTCACTCATTGGGTTGTGTTTGCAGAATTCAAATCTCGGGCCTTTGTCACTCTTTTGAATCAAGCACCGGATCATCTTCAATTTCAGCGGAATATTTCTCCCCCAGTCAATTCACCGGTACTGTCGAAATCAGGCTTCATCATGGTTTCGTTCAAGCTCTTGTTGGTTTCTGTCGCAGCACTTGCTTCAGTTACCTCTGCCTCTTATGAACACCATAACATGCACCGCCGCATGATCAACAAGCGTGCCAACAGTGGATATGGATACAATGGTACCATTTCCATGCCCACTGGAACTGGAACTGACACTGGTGTTCCTGACTATACTGTCGAGCCGACCACCTTTATGACCGAATCGACCAAGTATGTCACTGTTACCTATACTTTGGGTAATGGTCGTGTCATCACCAAGACAATTACGAAAGCTGTCGAATACGAAACGACTGCCTACGAGACTCACCACACTCCAACACTCGTTCCGGAGGAGAAGACGACTACTGTGTACCAAATTCTCCCAACCCTGGGCGCTCCGGAGGAGGAGACGACTACTATCTACCAGATCGTCACCCCAACCTTCGTTCCAGTTGTTCCGGGATTTGACAAGACCACTCGCACTTGTACTAGGACGGTGACCGTCACTGTCCCGTACGAGGAGCCTGAGTCTAGTACTCTTGCCATTGCACCGGAGGAGGCACATGGTACTGCCACAGTTACTGACTATACCACCTCCACCACTGTTGTGGTATGTATTTCCATCGTGGTTATGGCTGTTCATGCTAATGATGCATAGGTCGTCACTTCGACAATCACCCCGATTTACAATGTTTCTTCGGTCCAGGCCGGCCCTCCCTACGGAAACTTTACAGTTTCCAAGTATGTTAAGGATGACAAAACTACTACCACCACTCTCTACACTACCGATACTACCACAGTCACACACCTGGTTGGACCCACTGGCACTGGTGGTATGGGCTACTACAAGTAGATAGAGCATGGCGCGTTGGGTCTTATAGTGACCTTCTACTATGCAATTTATAGCTCGATACTTCCTTGTATGTGTTTGTTTTGAGTACATGCCTTTTTCATATGTTTCCTGTCTCTTTTACGAGGGAAATGAATGATTAAAATGTGGATGGGGGAACAATTTTTTTCTGCATTTCTTGTACATCTGCTGCTCGGAATGACCAGACAATGTATCTCTAGAGCGCCACCACTAGGAGGCTGGTTGTTAGGAGCTCACTATGGTTACTTATATCGTAAATACCCAATTTTTCCTCATTTTTCCTAGGCGCATTTGCGATCACTCGTTAAGGCTGAACATCAAGTCGCAGGGAAAGTGACATCGTTTGTACATGTACGAAGGGAATGGAATGCGATAGCCTGAATAGGAACCCCCCGCCCCCTACTTCTACTCCGTGGACGATACTGAGCATTTCTCCGTGGAAGCGCATGGAGGGTTGCTGTAACTAATCATCGCCACTTGTGGCAAAGCAATCACCAGCCAACAAGCCACTCACGACCTCAACCCCTCCATACCATACCGAGTACGACCACACCTCCATATCGTACCCACAACAACCACTGTTCTTCCGGTTGGTATTTTGGCCTCTCTGTAACCGGTGCCACGATATATTTTTAATTTAACTACACTCAGAAGAACCCATGTCTTCAGGACCGGGCGCAGATGCAGATGCAGATGCCGTAAGGCTGCCCCACTACACAATATCCCCTCCTATCATATGACTCTACTAACCCCAACAGATCCGCAATAAAAGACTGGCCAGACTGCAAGCCTTTCATCCACCACCAGCGCCGGTTGAAACACCCCAGGAGTCTTCCTCTATGCCACAGGCCAGTAATGTAAGCTCCGAAGCTTCCAAGCCCCAGCACAGACCAGAATCTCGACTCCTCTCTTCGGCTGCCACTCCCTCTAGAAGCCCGGAAATCTCTGCAAACCTCAAGCAAGCAGCTTCTCCAGCTCCTCGGGAGCCCAAATTGTCGCCAACTACACCGGTAAAGCCGCAAACGCCTACAGATGGCCTCAGTCCTCAGGAGGCATGGGAGGATCAAAAACTCGGGCAGATATTTAAGGTTGCGTTACGGGTGGGTTGTCTTGATTCGACTGAAGAAACTCGTTGGTTGTGTGGTTTAACGCGAGGACATCACAGCCGAATCCTCGAGCGATCGCCAGCCGTTATATGATTTTGGAAAGCTTGCGCAAGGACCTAGAGGATGAGATGCCACAAGGAGAGAACCCGGGGAAGGGTGAGAACGAAGTTCGGTCCATAATTGGGTAGTAGTTATATTGATTATTCGACAGTTGCGCGTCTCTCCGTCGACATGTTGGATCAATTGATTTTATCGATATGTGGGGAGAAGGGTATTGTTCCCATGGACCACCTCATTGGATCATGGAGAAGGGCCATGGATATACAGCGAAAAACTCCTGCTAGTAGGCTAGATGCGCAGAAGATTGAGATTTTGAAGGAGGCCAGGCGCATGTGTGTCAACTATGTGGTCTGCTGCATTACGGTTCCTGACATGTTTGGGTGGGTGTGTGCTGCGAAGCGTTTGGGACTGCATTTACTGACTGGCAGATAGTGGAACTCAGCCATCGGTCAGGCTGGACCAGCGATTACTGACTGATCCCGAGGACGATCGAGGACTACCACAGGAAGTTTTACTGGAACTATTAAATAAGTTGAATGAAGAGCCGGATCTGGTCGATAAGTTCAAGCAAGCCTTTAGGATGCTGAGTGCAACTCTTGGAACCATGCATATGAGCGACAACTATAAACCATATATCAACGCACTTGGGCGTATAGCACACCTCAAGCCGTTGGCGGGAATATTTGTCAACCTTCCAGAGTTTTTATCGGATGCAGAACCGCAGGACCTCGAGAAGGCTATGCTGTTGGGCCCCTTCTTCCGAATCTCTCCTGTGCAGGTGGATGTTTCCAGACAGTATTTCTCAAATGCGAAGGCGAAATCTGGTGTGGTCATTCGCGACGCCACAAACGCGCTAAGAATGGCATCGAAAGCACTCCAGGAAGAGCTGGCGCAGATTGTGACGGCACTGTGTAGGACCTCGGATCAAGTCCGCTCGCGAGTGCTTGAGTTCTTTGCTAAAGCCATCAACGCTAATAAAAAGAGGGTTGCAATAAATGTCGATCATACAACAGTGGCATCGGACGGGTTTATGATTAATATGACAGCTGTTCTATCCCGGTTATGCGAACCTTTCATGGATGCATCATTTTCGAAGGTAATTTTTTTGCCATAAGGCCATGCGTTCTGATCTGACATTAGCCCAGATTGATAGGATAGATGTAAATTACTTCCGGCGGAACCCAAAGCTTGATATCGGAGACGAGACAAAATTAAATGCAGACGATCAATCATCGAAGGAATTCTATTCTCAGACGGTTGAGGGTACGAATTCATTCATCACGGAGATCTTCTTTCTGACTGCTGCCGCTTATTACTATGGGTTGGGCGCGACGGAATCCGAGCACGAATTGATCTCGAAAGATATACCAGAGCTGGAAAGGCATCTTGAAAGGATTGAAGAGGATAGACAGAAGTATATCGGTGTAGGTGGCTCTGTTCATTATCTCCTTCTCCGGAGCGTCTTGACTGATTACATTAGACACCGGCTTTAATAATACTGGATCGAAATATTGCCAAAATAAAGGGCCGGTTAGATGGTGCTATCGCGCATAGATACGCCTTAGAAGTTGTCTTATTTGACACTACTGTCCAGGCCGCAGCACTGTTGTTTATGCGATATCAGATGGTGTGGCTTCTGAGACTTGTTGATTCAACACATCAGTATCCTCGTAAAATCCTTACGTATGGTTTAGATGCTTTCATTAAAAGATAACTTTGGCTAATGAAGGATATAGTTTACCGTTGCCGGATCCTCCGTCGAAGGAGTTCAGCCATTTGCCTGAATACATGGTGGAGTCCGTTGGCAATATCATCAGCTTCGTCAGTATTTACACACAAGAGGCCCTCATCTCGTCACAGCTTTCGGACCTTTTAGTTTTTGCTATCACCTTCCTTCGTTCCTCGAAATACATCCAAAAGGCAACTTTGAAGTCCAAACTGGTGGAAATTATATACTGGGGCACCCTTCCGGGTAGGAGTGGAAATGGGTACCTGGGAGAATTGGTTCACGGCAACCCTTTTGTCCTGCAGCATTTGATGCATGCCTTGATGAACTTCTATATCGGTTAGTTTATAAAAATTTACGGTGAATGATATTTCCTGACGAATAAGAAATCGAGAAGCACTACTATGAGAAGTTTACTGTTAGGTTTCATATCTCCAAGATCATTCAACTGATATGGCCTAATAAAGATTATCGGGATAAGTTGGAGCAAGAGAGCGAGTCAGTACTATCTAATTGTTACTCTCAACCATTCTTCATTGTAGCTAATATATATTAGTCATAATTTGGACTTCTTTGTCCGTTTTGTGGCTCTCTTACTGAACGACGTGACGTACGTTCTCGACAATGCTCTTACAGCCCTAGCCACTATCCGCCGCCTACAAGACGAGCTGGAAATTGGTGAAGCGGCCTTGACGCCGGACGAAAAAGCCGAAAAAGAGAAGGCTCTTGCCAAGGCAGAAAGGGATGCCCAATCTTACATGCAACTCGGCAACGAGACCGTGATCATGGTCAATCTATTTACCTCTGCGATCGGGGACTCTTTTGTCCAGCCGGAGATTGTTTCCCGTCTTGCCGGTATGCTGGATTACAACCTTGAAGCTCTGGCTGGGCCAAAATGTGAAAATCTCCGCGTCCGAGATCCGAAAAAGTATAAATTCGATCCGAGAGCCTTGCTGGTAGATATTGCATCAATCTACATCAATCTCTGCCATAAGAAACCGTTTATAGAGGCTATCGCGAGAGATGGACGTAGCTACAAGCCGGAAATTTTCGTAAGGGCGCTTGGTTTCCTGAAGAGATACCATCTCAAGAGTGATGAGGATATGGCGGCTTTGGAAAAGTTGGCAAGGAAGGTGAAAGAGATTAAGAAGCGAGAGGATGAGGAGGAAATGGAGTTGGGTGATGTTCCGGAGGAGTTCACAGGTTCGTTCCATCCCAAGCCTGGGTCCCCCTCCCTGACTTATCAAGTGTGATAACTAATCGAGATTTGGTAGATCCACTTATGGCAACTCTTATGGAAGACCCCGTCATCCTTCCCGTCAGTGGGGCGAGAGTCGATAGGCAGACTATCAAGGCTCATCTCCTTAGCGATGCTACAGATCCTTTCAATAGAAGTCCGTTGAAAATTGAGGATGTCATTCCTGGTGCGTTTATCTACTTTATCAATCCACTATTGTTTGTATGAGCTTTAACTGACAGGTATTTGGTGTGCAGATGTGGAGCTTAAGGCTAAGATAGATGCATGGGTTGAGGGAAGGAGAGCCGCAGTCAGAGCTGAGAAGGCTGCTGCTACTGAACCAGTTGGCGATCAGATGGATGTCGACGAAGACTAAATTGTAGTAAATCAAAGGCTATAGGTTATGAGTGTTTGGAAGTAGTACTTTATTTTAGCAAATGTCAAGGGGGCTCTGAAACCTGACACTTTAAAGATGTGGTACTGAAGTTGTTAAACCTTACTGGTGGTAGTAGTATAATGGCAAGAAATTTCATCACAACAAACGAGGCCCATCAACAATGCTATGTGCAAAACGTGTGGTTCGTGAGATGAGATAACAAGGAAAACAAAAAAATTTAAGGTTTAAAATGACCAAGTTACCCAGGAAAAAGCACACACACGACGCAAAACATTGGTAACTAAAAAAAGGATTCCACAATTCAAGATATGACGATGAGGCAAAAAACACGACTGAAGGGTAACAAAAGAACATCCGAAGGAAAACAAACAGGAAAAAAGAAAAAATCGGGCAACTACAATCCGGACCAGTCCTTTCCCAAACTTCTCCCACGTCAGTACAAAGGTATATGAATGTGTCCTCCCCAAGGACAATTGCTAGAATTTCTCCCTCCGTTGACCATTAGCTACCGCCGGGGAGCGAACGTACACAACCCACCCTCTGCCCACCACCCACGCCATTTAACAACTGCTTGGTTCGAGACAGGTTATAAGATTCGCAACAAGCGGAAAGCAAGCAAAACACAAACAACCGGTACGCTGTTAACTTTCGCAAAAGCTCCCTCCGCTAACCCAACACTCCCCAAGTCACATGTGTACCTTTAATCATTGCCCCTTCACCAACCCAAACACCAAAGCTAAACAGACAGGTATATTTGTTTACAAGATGCTGCAGGACTTCTTGCTCTTGGTCTTCTTCTGCATTAATGCGCAACGAGTGGCATGCTCGAAAACCTCACGGACACCCTCGTTGGTCTTGGCGGAACATTCAAGGTATCGCTCAGCCCTAATAACCTTCTTGACTGCATCACCCTATCACACGATATATTGTCAGATGCATGTACAATTGTTAGAAATTCAAGACGAAGAGGAAAATGTCTCACCTCAGTTTCGGTAACAGGCTTTTGCGACGTCTTTGCAAGCTCCTGGATAGTCTTCTGATCGTGTCGCAAATCCTTCTTACATCCAACCAAGATAATAGGAAGTCCATGGCAGAAATGAAGGACCTCAGAGATCCACTACAATTCTTTGTCAGCTCTATTGGACTTACGAGATATAACTGTTGTGATTTATCGTACCTTCTCCTGAACGTTCTCGAGCGAATCGGGTGAGTCAATAGCGAAACAGATCAAGATGACATGCGAATCTGGGTAAGAGAGTGGGCGGAGACGATCGTAATCTTCTTGGCCAGCCGTATCCCACAATGCGAGTTCGACGTGCTTGCCGTCGACCTCTACATCGGCGACGTAGTTCTCGAAAACAGTGGGGACATAGACCTATAAAACAACAGGGTTAGCGTTTCATCATTTGGAAGCTTAGCTAAGTTGTTTATTTACCTCGGGGAATGTGCCTTTCGAAAACACGCTATTGAAAGAACCAGTGTCAGTAGTCGTATGATAACCAACCGAAAGAACAGTATCGGAACAAAGCCCTTACATGAGCAAACAGGTCTTTCCACAAGCACCATCACCTACAATAACCAACTTGCGTCTGATTTCGGCCATTGCTGCAGCAGGAAAGGTGAACGATTAGCGAGCACGATAACGACAAGATGAGACTAGAGGGCGCGATTGTAAAGAGATGAACCACGAGTAAAAAAAGCACAACAACCGTGAAGATATAAAAGTTAAAGGGGGACGGATTATGTGAAGTTGAGCTGAAGCTCTTTGAAGCTGGAGCTCTTTTTCCTGCCACAGCTCTAGGGAGACTTTCTTACCAATGAGTGTTTATCTCTCGATCAGGGGTGCAGAGAACGTAACAAAGGGTCGGGCGGGTAGCAGAATGTGAGGCGAGGGACTCGTTGACTGTCGAGCAAGTTGTCAGTGGCAAGAAAAGAGGTAGAAGGAATACTTCTTGTAGCTTGTAAAGGAGGAAAGACGGAGGAAGAAGGCTATACAATACAGGTGTGTGTGTGATATTGATTGACAGGCGTTGCTGGGGTTGCTGGGAGAGTTGAGAGAGAGAATGAATGAGGAAGAAGGAGCGCTTGGGCTTGGGCTGGTCCGGTTGGCTTAGGTGAAGGCCCGCTGAGGCGGAGGCTTGGCTGGAATTGAACGCAACCATCCGCCCAAAAGTGGTATCTGACTGACTAGGATACGCTTTTTCAATGCTCTGGTAATTAAATATCAATATTGAAAAGAACAATCATACAAAAATGTCGTGGTGTCCATGCTCTCATCAAACGGTCGGCCTCCTGAGACAAAGACTGTTTGTATCAGGCACTCAAACGGCAGACGTAGTCCCGGTACCTTCAAAACAAACGCCAGCAGGAGGACCCCTTGCCTTGAAAGGGCTCCTCGTATACTGCCTCTTATCTGACGTACTCGCTCACTCACACCTGCAACGGCTGATGAGCAACATCGTCAATTTTCGGGAGCTGCCGCATTGAGCCAAAAAACAGCAAAGGAGAAGAATGCGATCTGCAGTTCAAAAAAAAAAACCCCTTCCAGTTAAAAACATCACCAACCAGACGCTTGTGGGGCAGCCGTAGTTAAGCGTCATATCCCGGGGCCCAATAATAAATGCAGAGCGTGGCCTCCACTCAATAGTGTGTACCTGTTGGTAGGGCTCACTCGCTAAAGTGTCGAACGATACAATTGAAGAAACGTGTTATCACAGGCACTTATAACTTGACTTGCTTCCCGCATGCATCATGCAAGATGGATTCCGGAACGCTTGCTCAACCTTCCAAACCACCCATCGCTCGATCCTGATTCTCCAGCCGTCATGGTCTGCATATTGACTCCAACAGGGAGCGACTGTGTCGGCATTACTACTATATCATACAGTTTTCTGCGAAACCTATTTAAGATGAACCATTTCAAAAAGACTCCTAGCAATAACTATCAAGACGAACTCCTAAACCCCTTCAGAACAAATTCCACCTGAAACCGCAAGAAGTCCACTATTTGTTTATCCCAAGCTCAAGATATTACGGTGTGGTGTCCAGTCTTTCATCCGTTCGGAGATCCTGACAAATCTCAAAGCATTCTGCCAACAATGACGCGACCCTGCCCTGGCCTTCCGGGATATCGTTCCCAACCATGAACTTGCCATCGACCCTCATATTATCAATTGAAGATAACTAGAGTTCATGTGAGTAATAAAACAAATTTCAACAGCGGGAACAAATGCTTCACCTTCATGCTGTATGGGTATAGCTCCCTTTCATCTTGAATGCCAAACTTTTTAACTTCCTGGAGACACCGTCGGACAGTTTGCAGCTGATTAAATATCGGCATCAGGGCCTCGCTCACAGCCTAAACGGGAGTTAACGTAAAGTTCACTCGCCGAATACCTAGTAAAATAATAAACATACCTCACTAGAAACCATTAAGGTGTAAACATGCGCATAGGAGCGACGCAGTAGGTAAAGCATAATCTAAGAAGCAAACAATACCGTTAGCATCAGACTTAATATATCAAGCATGTGGTTCGAAGCAACCCACACTTTGGCCCTCATCTGGACAAGACCCATCCTCTGCTACAAATTTACGACCAACTCTTTGATCATCGATAGCAATAAGCTCTACTATATAGTTGTACAGATCGGATTCCCGGAGCGACCAAGCTTGCGTTAGCTCAAGTTTCTCGAGTTTATACTTAATTTTGGCGAGCTTTTCCGCAATATGAGAAAGCCCGGGCGAAATGGCACCTTGACTGTGTTCAACGGTACCAGTTAGCAAGATAGAGATATATTAAATGCCCCGATAGAACTGACCCTGTTAATGCATCTTCAGCTGTGACATAAGAACGTTCTAAAACCAATAGTACTTGATCCTGTCCATCCTCCAGAATGGTGGCATCGTCACCAACAAATTTCCCATCAATTCTCGTAGCATCAAGCTGCTTGATTTGATCCAAATAACCCGTAACTTCCGATTCCGAGAACTACATGGATGATTTCAGATATCAGTCACTGCACATTGATGACACGGTTATTGCTGATCAATACCTTCTTTCTAGCCTCCGCACCCTTAATGCATCTTCTCAAGCTAACAAGCCTCTCATGTATATCGAGTAGTTGCGGCGATATCCGATCTAATTTGTCTTGCAAAGGTTTTACTGCTTCCAGACATTTGTTGATTCTTGAGTCCAAGAGGTTAATAACTCGAAGATTATAAGTAGAGTCGTTATTAATGACAGTTTCTTTACTCTGACGGAGAATCTGGCGAATCGGAAGAAGGTCTTTGGAGCAGAAAGAATCTGACTCCGTCAGATGTCGCAAAAGGCGCTTTATCAGAGTCAGCGGTGGTCTTCTCAGACATCAAACAGAACAAAAACCTTGATGACTACGCTTGGGGCGTAACTGTGTATTTGAGAGTAAGCCAAGATACCGCAATTCCTTTAACTCAGGGAATGCATACGTCGCCGGTGGTTCCATGTTTTTCCCAATTGTCAAAAAGAGCAAAGATATCAACAGGAAGCAGTCGTGCAACAGCCGTTCTGCTGCTACAACGTTAGTAAGCTTCAAAAAATTGCCACGTCTTTGCGTCAGTCGTGAGAGAGTACAAATATGTGTAAAACGGAACTTACATTCTAGCTGATTGGAGTCTTCAGCTTCGAAAGCACCATATTGCTCTTCGTGAGCTCCCAAAAGGTCGCTCAACACCTCATACCTGCTGAGTACATCGGCTGTCCGTATGTAGGTGGTACGATCTTCCTTCAAAGTGATCAGACCGTGATAGAAGCTCTGAAGTGTTTGAACGGTGGATAATGAGTTCTCAGACATAGTGCGTCGGTGGGGTTGTCAGTCGTTCCACTCATCGACCTTTCCATCACTGGGATGCTGCAGATAGCTTAGCGTTAATCTTATCTTATCTTCTGCTAGTGCGGCTCTTATTAATCTTAGGGCTTCTGAGACCTATTGTTGTGCGGCGTGACGAAAGTCGGTCACTTCAACAACAGTGCGCGTCGCTTGCCTCCGTTTTACGATATCACCGACCAGCGACATTCACGCCCGTATACAACCCACGACCAGCCTCCCCTTAGCACCGATTTCAACCGACAGGTGAGCAGCGATCCATTTCCTTCGACTTGCCGTTTCACCAAATTTCGATTTCGTTCGCATTATATAAAACTAACGACAATCCGATTTGCAGCTATCCTCCATACAATGTCGAACTCCGAGCTTGCTGTCTCCTACGCAGCCCTTATCCTCGCCGATGAGGGTATCGAGATTACTGTTCGCCACCCCGTCCCGCCCCACATCCTTCCACCATCCCAATGAATCCGCCTCGCTAACGAAGCTACTATTTTAGTCTGACAAGCTCACGACCCTCGTCAAGAGTGCCAACGTTGCTGATGTCGAGCCTATTTGGGCATCTCTGTTCGCCAAGGCTCTCGAGGGTAAGGACGTCAAGGAACTGCTAATGAACGTCGGATCCGGAGGTGCCGCTCCTGCTGTTGCCGCCACTGGCGGTGCTTCTGCAGCTGGTGGTGCTGCTGAGGAGAAGGCCGAGGAGAAGAAAGAGGGTATGTTGGATGCCCGGAGTGGCTGGTTGGATGGACTAGGTACTAATAAATTATGCAGAGAAGGAGGAGGAGGAGTCCGACGAGGATATGGGTTTCGGTCTTTTCGACTAAACGACTTCCGATGTATAATTCAAAAAAATATCTTTGTCTTGTCGGAGACTTTTCAATGTTCGGGATCACAGGCTCTTTCTGGTTGGAAAATGACGTTCATGTTCATTTCGGATGCTGGATAGGTAGCGAATGCGAAGTCTGGCGCAAAAACATCAGTTTTGCCTTTCGTAGGGGTTTGACCAGATTTTTACCTCGGCCACAGGCTCCCTCGTTAAAACGAACTTGCAATCGAGATAATGTTTGGCTTTCGATTGCAGTAGTAGTGGTGATGTTGTAATTTGGCGCATTACTACCCCGCCATATTTTGTTGACCATGCCCCCAAGATCAGCCCTGTAGTCATTGATGCAATCCCTACGTTTGGTCTCCATTATTCTGGACCATGAAACCCTAGGGGATGTAGATTAGACAATAGCGTGACTCCAGGGTTCTTTGGTGTTGAGATCAGCCCAATCTGTAAAATGCAGAATCCACGATTTAAAGTTATCGCTAGCGACGATTGGTAGTGTGGCTTGGCCGCAAATTTCATAACCAACTTGTGTCCCCCGCCTCATTGACAACCAACCTTATCTGCAATATATTTACACTACATGTCGACAGTACTACCACCAAAAACAAAGCGAGTGAAGCGCGAAGAGTTGCAAAGAGCAAGGGAGCAACAGCCCCTCGACCTTGTACCTGAAGATGTACCCAATGTCGTTGTTCAACTACGCGCCTCAGACACCGGAAACCAGCTCGGCGGAGAACTCCATATACCAGGCAATGCTACGGCGCAACAATTGGATCAGCTTGTGAATAAGCTATTGGGAACGGTACGTCTTTGCCGGTCGTGCTATTACAGTATTAAATGTTGATTGCACATAGGAAGACGATCGAGTACCTTATACATTCTCTCTCCTCAGCAATCCAAACGACCCGGACTCAAACGTCATTGATATTACCTCAGACCTCTGGACGGCCGTTTTGAAACCGGGCCTAAAGACTACCGAAGATGTTCTTACTCTTGTATACACCCCGCAGGCTGTCTTCCGCGTGCGCGCAGTCTCCAGGTGCTCTGCGGCAATCGCTGGGCACGGTAACGCAATCCTCGCAACACAATTTTCGCCCGCCTCTTCATCACGAATGGTTACTGCTAGTGGCGACGGAACCGCTAGGATATGGGACTGCGACACAGAAACACCGATGCGCACACTTAAGGGTCACAAAAACTGGGTCTTGGTGGCATCATGGTCGCCAAATGCAAAACTTATTGCGACAGGAAGCATGGATAACACTCTGCGACTATGGGATTCCAAGACCGGGAAGCCCCTTGGCGACGCAATGAAAGGCCACACAAAATGGATCACTAGCATAGCCTGGGAACCCTACCATCTACAGAAGGATGGCGCCCCGAGGTTTGTAAGCTCTTCGAAGGACACAACAATTCGGGTTTGGGATGCGACTCTGCGTCGGGTTGAGGTGACATTGGCGGGACATACTGCCGCAGTGACGTGTGTGAAGTGGGCCGGAGATGGGAGAATATATTCTACGAGTCAGGATAAGACTATTAGAATTTGGGAGACGACGCATGGGAGGTGCCTTCATACTTTAACGGCACATGCCCATTGGGTTAATCATATGGCGCTTTCTACCGACTTTGTTATCCGAACGGCCTATCATGATCACACCCGTGATGTTCCCGATACGGAAGAGGGAAAGCGGCAAAAGGCGAAAGAGCGTTTTGAGAAGGCGGCTACTATAGGAGGAGAAATCGTGGAGAGACTTGCTACTGCGAGTGATGATTTTACAATGTATCTTTGGGAACCATCCAAGGGAAACAAGCCAGTAGCACGTATGATGGGGCACCAAAAGGCGGTGAATCATGTCTCTTTCTCGCCGGATGGAAGGTTGATTGCATCTGCGAGTTTTGACAACAGTGTAAAACTGTGGAATGCGAGGGACGGAAAGTCAGTGGAACAAGGCCTGATTTTGATACGCGTGGGGAATGAATTGCTAACTCGGATAATCTAGATATATCACTACTCTGCGTGGCCATGTTGCCCCCGTATACCAGTGTGCTTTCTCCGCAGACTCCCGCCTTCTCGTCAGTTCATCGAAAGATTCAACTCTCAAGGTCTGGGATGTGAGGACCGGAAAACTTCATACCGATCTTCCTGGTCATCAAGATGAAGTTTTTGCGGTTGATTGGAGTCCGGATGGTGCTAAGGTTGCCAGTGGTGGCAAGGATAAGGCGGTGAGATTATGGAAGCATTAGAACTGAACAGTGGCGTGGTCTCGCTGGTGTAATATCAGACGGATTCTAGACGGATGACTTTACTTTGTTGGGGGTATATCCTGGGGGCATAAAAAACGCGATTGATTTCTTGGGAGTTGCTTGAGAACTGGAAAACCGCCTGAACTCATGAATTTTGTTCTACTAACGCCGGTAATGAAAACAAGAAATCCCAAATAATAAACAATAAACGTAACACTTTTACTCTATCATAAGGTCATCATCATCCATTGCTTGCGTCTCCTGTTGGCCTCTTTCTCGCCCTGCAATCAACTGCCGTCGGATCTCGGATCCAACCAGTGGATGGCCTTTAACAAGTATTAAATCCAACAGCGCATCTCTTTGGTCTTCTGTAATATCGTTTCTGTATCTCTCCGCAAAGCACAGAAAACTCTTGTGCCACAGCAGAGGCAATTCGTCGGAGATAGTCTTGAACCTCAAAAAGTGGAAGACTAAAGCGTCTACGACCTTGAAGGGAAGTGCATATTTCTTGTCGATCAAAACCTTGATGAAGACCGATGTAGGGCCAGTGTAATCCATTTCACAGAGATGTAGGAGGGCTGCGGAGGAGTGGAGTACGGGGATGGAGATTCGAGTAAGGACGGAGCCAATTATCTGGGCCTCTTTCAAAGAGCAGGTGCCGCTCTGCAAAATCGTTAGAATACCGTTCAAGTTACGGAGGTGGTGAGAAGACATACTTGAGCCAGGGGGAATAGAAACCCTTTGAAAAACGCAGCAGGCTTGTAAAGCGACTTCTTGAGACAGTTGTAAAGGTGGACATTGAGCTTCTTGTGCTCATGAATGTCATCGCGTATGCGGTCAACCAGAATAAGAGACAAGAACCTGCGCTGAGTTAGCATGGTGCAGAGACCAATTCTTAGATAGCTTGTTTACTTCTGTGTCTGAGAGGACTTCTGCGACGCGAAAAGCTTAGTTGCCTCGTAACAGGCATTCGGCGTCCACTTGTCTGGACGAGTGATAAATAGAATCTCCTCCCAGTTTTTCAAGGAAGGTATGATCTTGAAAGCTTTGGGGAGCTTTCCAGACTTGTATCGAGACAGTAGGATTCCAACCCTGAGAAATGTGTCAACGGCGAACCATCAGAGTTGCAGAACGTAGAGCCATACTTGGTGTAAACCTCGATAACTTTGGGCGGTAATGAAGGGGTCTCCTCCATCTCGACGCTATGTCCAGCAAGTTTTGCTTCATGCTCGGCAATCTTTTCCAAAATCTTATCGGCCAAAGAAACCCGCTGTTCGGGCTGTTCAGATGGCATGAAGCGATTGAACAATTCCTCATCCCCTTCATCGACCTCCACCTCCTCAATTTCCTCCTCGTCTCTGAACTCCACATCCTCGTAGTCTCCCTCATCTGATTCCGGTTCCTCCTCGAATCTCATTTGCCCCGCAGCACCCATGAAGCCGAGATCGCGCGATTGGGATCGGTTCGCCTGGTTCTCCTCCTCAATTTCATCTTGCTGTTCCTTTGCGAGATGTAGGATACGCTTGGATAGGCCAGAGTCCACATATTCTTCTGATCGCTCCTGTCTTTCCTTGCGTTTTGCCCGTGCCACCTTGCGCAGGTTTCCATCGGAGCCGTTCTCAATAAGTTCTTCATGGAGGGGGTTATGGCGCCGCTGTTGGCGGGCGGCAGCGTCGGCGGGCGAGGTGGCTTTTGGCATCGCTGTGGATTCTAAAGACTGAAATTCGTAAAGCGTTTATATTATGGTTGTGTGGGATCAAAATTTCAAACTCACACACACACAATTCCTTGACGCCAAGAATGCTAGCGTCAACTACGGGAAGGGTTTCGCGTCGTGCGCACGGCAGACTGGCTTCATCAGCACCCATCAACTGAGTACTATGACAGACCCAGTTCCCGCTTCCATTCCACAGAAGCGCCCGCTCCAGTCCGATGACACACAGCATTCCCGATCAAAGTTAAAAGAAAAGAATGTTCACCGAGAGTCGCGCGAAAAGAAAGATTCATGGCGAAAGAAAGAGACTCTCAACAGCTCAATAGCTTACAGTAGTACTGGTAGTGGACAAGGCCCTTCTTCTGGAAAACATACCGGAAACAATACTCCACAAGTTTTGGACCACGCAGATGTTGAGGCTCCAGGTCTTGTACGATACCGCCTTCCTCCGCCGCAGTTTCAAGACTTCTATGGACATCGCGCTCCGCCTTTGACGTTGGAGGAGACCGCCACAGCGCCGGGGGAGTTTTTTGCTGTCAATGACCAGTAGGTTTTGGTTAAGAAAATTTCCAGATCTTTTTGCTGATGTGTTTCCGATTCTTCAGTCCAATGAACCGCAGGGGGTTTCGCTATAGTCCTTGTGAAGCCTCACACTTATTACCAGCTCTCTCATACCGTGGCACTGAATACGAACCGTTTACCGCACGAATAAACTTTGAAGACATGAATCCACAAGTTCATGTCAACAAGGAGGGCACAGGAATAACGACAGCAAAGGGCTGGCGCATGGCGAGGGCGAATGTGGGCGTCAGAGGGGGCGACTGGTATTTCGAGTGTAAAATATTGAATGGTATACAGGAAGAGGATACTCCCAGTGGACATGTAAGGATAGGCTGGGCACGTCGAGAAGGTCATCCCACTCTTCCCCGCCGCAATGAGCTTGTCTGACAATGTTACAGCCCCTCTTGACGCTCCAGTCGGCTTTGATGCTTATTCATACGGCCTCCGCGACCAGTCTTTCAACAAGCTCCACATGTCTCGACCCAAAGAATTTATTCCCGATACATCATTCGTGACCGGGGATGTGATCGGTCTCCATATTTCACTTCCACCATTGACAGTTCAACGAGAGATCAGTGGTGATCCAACCGTTATATCTGGTGACATCATCCGTGACCGGCTTCCAATACGTTTCAAGAACCAGCTGTGGTTTGAGCACTTCGAATACCAACCTACCAAGGAATACGAGGATCTCATGAACCCTGCGACCGTTTCAAAACCTCAGAACGCCCCGAAAACGCTACCCAGGAGCGAGATCCGGGTATATCGTAATGGAGAATACGTTGGCACCCCTTTCGAAGACCTCTACGCCTTTCTGCCGCCGGCGTCGAAGCCTCTACCGATAGTCGGAGGACGAGAGCTGGACGATGGCGCCCTTGGATATTACCCAGCAGTGAGTGTGTTTAAGGGCGGGGCGGTGGAAGTCAACTTTGGACCCGATTGGCTAGCCCCGCCGAAGGATTTGCCGGATAATGTGAGGGCTGTCTGTGAAAGATATGATGAACAGATTGCTGAGGATGTTCTATATGACATGATCGACGAGGTCGATTTGTTGTTTAGCCCGTCGGATGACAACGAGTACGAGGATGGCGCGAAGAATGCTGTAGCGGGTGCAGGAAGGAAGGAGGTAATTAAGGAGATGGTGATGGACGATGAGTAAATACTATACATGGAGGCGGAGTGCATCGTTTATGGCGTTTGGTTGTATTTATCCAGTACTGATAGTAAAAATTGAAATAACGGACTGGTATAGTTTAAGTTTCCCTTCCCTCCACAATTCCCATAGATATTCAGGCGGTTGCAATTCAAAAGCCAACACAAGGTAGAGAGTCTGGATAGAGATTGAATTCAACATCCTGTGCCATTCGCATCCTCCCGATCCAAAGTACCAAACTCCAAACAAGTTAATCCAGTGTTTCACCACACCAGCATTACTCACGCCCTATCCCACGGCCTATGCTGTGGCTAGAAGACAACCGCCATTTTCCATTCATTGTTGCTCCTAACAATCCCAACGGGAAGGAGAGCCATATATCAGCTCCGTCGCTCAATTTCGAAACCGAAAGCAGCTACCGTACTCAACAACTCACCCTCGGCCTCAATTGCTTCAATCTCTCCTCGTCATCCCTAATTTTCCTTCGAAGCTCATCCAACCTCCTCTGCTGTTCTTCAAGACTCTCCTTCTCCTTCTCCCGCTCCTTGTCGATACCCACAATCTTGCCGTCTTCTCCGAATGCCAGCACACTGGGATCGAACTTGAGGAGGCTCCCGGGTTCCTCATCAGTTGAGGTTTCTCCCGCGAGTAGAGAGGTGCTGGAGAGGGAGAGGTCTAGATCGAGAGAGGGGAGCTCAAGTTGGGAGCTGGTAGACATGGTGACGTATTGTTTTGTTTATAGATGGCTTAATTGACGGCGGAATTGTATGTAGACTATCTTGTTTCTTCTCCAAGAGGCGCGAATTGGAGGAGGAAGAGGAGGATAAGTATGGCTGTTGAATAAGGAGGCTTACTACCCTTGGCTAATTAAAACATGCAAGATGCGGGCTTGTTTGTTTTGCAATTGGAAACGGCCGGTTTGCGGGGGCGGGATGTCGATCCTTGCCCACCTAGGGTATTCCTTGTGTATCCCAACAGTATCAGACTCATGAATTGAGGAATGCAAATATATGTAGAATATGCCACAGTGTCCTAGGAGATTGCTACATAAATTGTTTAGCTGCTGCAGAAACAAATCACCTCGAAAAGCTGAGGACAGGACAGATTGAACTACCGAGTGATGATGTGTGAGTCCCCACAATCCTAGTGCTCTGCAAGACTCTGCATTGTGAAATGATTTGAAGCGCCATCTGACTCATTTGAATTATAATCTCACAGCCTTATGATGCATCCTTGCGCCAATTCGGCCAGGAAGCTCGAAATGTGTCGGTTTTTCCTTGGTGATGCAAATGGATTAGAGCGATGCCTGGAAAACCCGATTCATCCGATTTGCGATGTTTTCTCTGGGTCTCGCTATATGATGGCAATCGTCAATTCTAGTTGTATGCGTATTCTTCTACTTGTCGGACCCCCGTGATCCGGGGCGGTGTGAGTAGACGGAAAAACATCCAAACAGTCTACTTTCGGATCTCGCGGTTCACAATGGATTTCACCATCAAGAACGAACCTGAAATCTTCATTCTAGTCTCTGTATGGATATCACAGTGTCATTCCAGACTTACTCCACGGTCCACCAGCAATGGGCCGTGAACCAGCAATTCACACATCGTAGTGACGCAACCCGAACCAAAAACAGTTTATAAACGTCCGCTGCTCGTCGTGTTGGGCGATAAATTTATCCCATGTGAACATAATTGAATACTACACTTCTACTAAAATCAAATCTCACTATGGTAGACAAGTCATTCATCGTTAACGCACCCCCCGGTACCAATGCTCCAGAGTACTCTCTCGATGTCACCAAAGACCTTCACAATATCCCAACGTCTGGTGCTGGGGCTCGGAATATGCCAGCAGAGAATCCGAACCCACCCCCGCGGAAGAAGAGACTGGTACCTTGATCCAGACCCTCATGCGTTTTTTTCATGGATACTGATAAGGGTGGGACATAACAGTCTTTGGGCGGCGGCAACGATGGCCACGGTGCTCCCCTGTTCTCAAATCTCGAGGCGTCAAAACAGAAGCACATGTATGACGGGTATGAGGATATGAAACCGAAGGATGGATTCGTTGGAGGGATTTATAGGAAGCTGGTTAATGCAAAGCATACGACGGGGGCGACACCGCATACAAAATGAAATAATTATGTATGATAGCTTTTTTTGTTTTGGTTTTTGATTTATTAATGTGCTATTGTTGCCGCGGGTCATTGTGACTCCATAATTTAAGTATAATGATACATAATCCAAGATTGAATACTTTTATGAACGAATAAACCCTGAACGAGACAAGCGAAGAGCTTCCATTCGTAAAGTCGAGAATTAAATATCAAAGAACACCGACGCTGTCTCTAAATATATATTATTACACAAACATCCTCGCCTCGTATTTTTTGGCTGTCGTAATAATCCTACATCACTATCTGGGCTCTCTTTGGACTGGCACATTTCAGGGCCAAACTGAGAATGTTGCAGCATTTCACTTCAAAAAAGTGGCGGAATACCGCATCTGACCTGAAATGCAAGAATCCAAACTAAAGCCTTACTTTGCCAACGGCCCACTAGTTATCGAGAAAGAAGCAGGACGTGACCTTGGACTTTGAACTGGTGCATCTGGTATTGGTACATCTTCAAAGTTGTCCTGAGCAACAGCTCGAATGGTGTAAATATCTGTGGCGGGAAGTTTTTAGCTCACTCATGTCGTTCAGAGAGAGATTATTGCGGGGTAACATACACACAGCAGTGGTAAACCCAACGATGGCAAGGCCGGTCAAGGCATTCTTGACGACAAAAGGTCGGCGAGCCCTAATCATTGACTGTCCTTGCCTGAGGTCTGCATCGTAGTACGAACGTTGAGATTCTCGAACAGGGTGGGATCTGGAGCAATTTCAGACACCAATTTGAACTGTAGATATTGCAGACATGTACGCACGCGAGTAGTCTTGCAGTGGTAATCATGGTCGTGAGGTGTGTCGATGGGTGTATGATATGTGCGTCGATTGTCGATGATTGTATGACGTTTGTGATAAACCTTCACTCAAGGGCAGCCTGCCGGTGCTACTACTTACTAAGTACTTGTATTTAACTCATAAGCGACGGGTTGGCCCGTGCGCTATCACATGTTAAACTTTCCAGGCAATCACTGCTCAACCCCATCGCAAGCTACAGAGTCAATTTCTACATTTAAATTCCATTGGCTGAACCCCATCAACTTTCCAGAATTATGTCCGAAACGCCTCGATCAACCTCTCAAAGCCGACGTCATTCCCGGCGCTCCACGGGCAACATTAACTTCGCGCAGATGTCTGTGTCTCCGCTCACCTCAATGTCCCTTACCGAAGACGATTTCAAACTCTCAAAAGAGCAACAAACAAGACGCTCCGTCTCATACATCCAGGGAATCTCTGTATGCCCCTTGTACATTTATTTTCCGCACACTGCTAACTCGTATAACAAACAGGCACCCACAACACCCGGCATCCTCTCGCGAACCCCGTCCTTCCACCGCCGCGCGCCATTAAGCCCAGGCCTTGAACTTCCAAAATCAAAGTCTTCATCGCAACTTACACGCACCCGTGGATCTTCCGAATGGTTGCATCGCACGGGTGCCGCGCTCACATCCGAGGCCCGCGAGAGTAAGGGGCAAGGCTGGTTGAGTACTCGGGCATCTTCCACGAGTCTTGTACGTCTCGAAACGGACGCCGATGAGGAAGTGCATATGTACGGTGCTGACGATGAGTTCTCGCCGGCATCACCGATGTGGGGGATGAGGGAGGAGTTTGATTATATGTCTGCTAGAACAGGGATCGGTGGCAGTAATGTGCATAGGGAAAAAACTGAGGAGAGTGAAGAGGAAGATATGGATCTGAAGGGCGGTTATAGGCTGGGCCAGCTTATCGATAGGCTCATTGGGTGGTCGGTGTTTGCAGAGGATGAGACGGATTCGGAGGATGATAGTTTCGAGAATAAACCAGTGAAACCTGTAAGGGAAAGGATTGGGTTGGCCCCAGTGGAGGAAGAAAAACTGAGGGATGAACAGAGACAAAGGAGGGACCAGGATGCGGGCTGGCAAGATCCGGCCTGGATTTTTAGCATTGCATCTAACGTATTATTTTAGTCGCTTTTTGTGTTTCTCCTTCGAAGTCAAACTAAACTCCCTCTCACAAACGCAGCTTGGAAGATTTAGTGACGGATTGCTTTAACCATGGTTTGTGAATTGAATCACGAATGGAGATTTGGATGAAGGTTTGGCCGGGGAATTATGTATAAGTATATATTCGTTGAATGCGAATTCGTCAAAATGTACAACTATAACTGAATTGTACAAAGCTGGAATATAACGAGACCAAACAAAACAAAGCAAAGGAAGACCGATGAGTACAGAGCTGGAATGCCCCTAAAAAAACCCTATCCTGGAAGACAAACCGCAAAGATGAAACAAAAGAAATAGGGAAGTAAAGAAACTTATCAATAAAGACACCAGAACGAGCACATCATGATATGCAAACAAACCTCAAAGATAGCCACCCGGTAGAAATGAAATGCCAAAACCTAAACGCAGCATTTCCACTCATATTTACCAAGTGCGAACAGGAACACCCGCGCCAGAATGCATGCCAAATCCAAAACCAGTAGACGAACGTTGACTTCGCCCATTATTTCCGTTGGAGTCCCCACCCCAAGCAACAGTCTGCCTCATCTGAGTAACAGCCAATTCCATTCTTCCACCGGAGAGCTCGTTGTGTTTCGCAAGTTTAGTCTCCCATCCTCCGTATTGTAGACTGATTCCCGCACCCCGCTTTGCTGCTTCTTGTATGACCAATATCCATGCCTTTGCCATTTCCTCGTACGCCATCTGCTTCGGGTGGTTGTGAAGTGGATTTTCCCAGCTCGGAAGTTGATGAATGAATTCCATAGCACCGTCCAAAAATGTAAGACTGACTGACGCCTGACTCTCGTTTGGAGGCAAAAAGTGGGGTGTGTAATCGGACAGCGCATCAAGAAGCTCCATCAGGGCCGGTCGAACTCGATTGTGTGCATAATCACCTGTAGAGTTGCCACCATAAGGAAATGCCGAGCGATAGGCCGTTTCGTAATTCCTCAAGGTGTCGAGAGCGGAAACAACTGTTGGGCGAGGTGCAAGTTCTGACACTTCTTTGGCGAGTTCGGGATGCCTGTCGCACATGGTCTGGAGGATAGTCTTGAGTGTATTCGAATCAACCGATTCGAAAAGTCTAGATAACGGTAGAGGGCGGCCTTGAACGACGTTGCTTCGAGGTTTTTTATGTGTGCGTTGGCCGTTTCCTATGGTGGATGGGGGTGACGAGCCCATTTGGTGATCCATGTCGCTATCAATACTCGGTCGAGGTTCATGATCATCTTCGGCCTTTCGCTTTTTGCCACCTGACCGGTTATCAGTAAGAAAAGTAAACAATGATGTGTAGCAATGACAAAGGGGGCCCACCAAGGCGATGAGGAGGGAGTCGTGAATGCATGGGGGAGTTGTGGAGGGGGAAGGGTTGAGGATTCATAAGAGTGCTCATGTTGTCGGGAAAGCAACAAAAAGTGGCGCTCGAGGGAAATGGGTCCTTATAAAAAAGACAGAGGAGGGGGGGATGGATACTAATAGAATGGAGATAGTCTGGAGGTAATCAGGTAGGACGAG
Organism: Trichophaea hybrida; assembly: GCA_015178995.1. NCBI lineage: Eukaryota > Fungi > Ascomycota > Pezizomycetes > Pezizales > Pyronemataceae > Trichophaea > Trichophaea hybrida. The sequence continues at coordinate 241,399 of WHVE01000082.1, forward strand.
AGGATAGAGGAGAGGGCGAGAGGAAGAAAGAAGGGAGAGAGAGGTGATGACGAGTTTTGGTAGGTCAGTTTGGTGGTCTGGGAGGTGGGTGGAGAAGACAGTGGTAGTATCGGAAGCAAGCCGTTGTATGGTGATTGAGAAGTTGCTGTGGCGCTCGGCGCTGGCCACAAACTTGAGGAAAAAGGCACGTTGTACAGGGCAACTGTATCCGGAATTCTCTACAGCACAGCTACCTCGAGTACTCCTCTACTTGGCCAGCTATTTTCGCGCTTCCCATCCGCCGCGCTGACAGTTTTGGGCCCCCTTCCATTGAGGATTATTACTATATAGTCTGTACCTGCTCTGCGATTTTTCCATACGCAACGTTTGCCCGATTTTCCACATGGCTTGGTGTATACTCGTACAGAGCCGCTAAAACTCTAAGACAACGCCTCGTAGGGAATGATCACCGCCAGCCATTTGCTCAATATAGGAATAAGACGACTTTTATCGCATCAAAGTGTACCGCTGGCCACCCACGACAGAACGGAGCCCCCAACTCCTACGGCGACCGGTGTCTTTGCACATACAATCACTCGACATGTGGGACACATGGGGGTCTGCAGCAAGGAGGAGCGCGCTCATCTTGCTCGCTGCTTCCATGGTTCTGGAACTTATCAAAACAAAGTATCAAGAGCGGCGACACTCATGCTGCTTACGCCGCGAATCCGCTTTGTACTTGCCACTAGAGTATCCATGACGAATGCTCTCACTCAGCTCCAATTTCTTGTGAGACATAGCATGTCGGTGCACGAGTGGTTGGTCGATTCGGGGTGATGTAGGGTTCCGGGCGATATGCTGCAGGAGGGCTTGGCGTGCTGTCCCTGTTCCTTCACTGGAATTCCTTCCTTCGTCCTTCCTTCTTAAAAAGTACTTAAGCATTCCGGACACTCTATTGTACATATACATAACTCCCAATACCAAACTGGAACTATTCGCAGCAAGCAGCATGTCCCTTAAAGCCACGGTTTCAGGAAAATCGCCGCCGGCCGAATCAGCTATTAGCACCGTACGCGTTGCTGGAGGTGTGTCTGTCGAGACTCTGCGTTCGTTGTACCTGCAACTGGAGAATGGTGATTCTAGTGGCCATGGTCACGGGGAAAACAAAGCGTCCGTGACCTGTCCTACACCTCGAACGGAATTTCCCAAAGTGAAGAAGCTCAACCCTTTCAATAAGAAACGAATACTAGTTACCGGTGTGAGTGCCGTTCGATCTCTTCTAGTGTTTGCAACGATTTGGGTTTTGACTGTCTTACAGGGTGCAGGCTTCGTTGGGTCTCACTTGGTTGACCGGCTGATGCTGCTGGGACATGATGTGATCTGTATCGACAACTTCTTTACCGGCACCAAAGCCAACGTTTCCAACTGGATCGGCCACCCCAATTTCGAGCTTATTCGGTACGCATTCGGTTGTTCTGCTGATGGCGGCAATATATACTAATATTTACCTCCCCGTTACGGATGCTAGGCACGATGTCGTAGACCCAATCATGGTTGAAGTAGACCAGGTCTACCACCTTGCATGTCCTGCAAGTCCGGTTCACTACCAATCCAACCCCGTCAAGACCCTCAAAACAGGCTTCTTTGGTACCTACAATATGTTAGGCCTCTCGAAACGTGTCAAGGCACGTTTTCTTCTTGCCAGCACTTCCGAAATCTACGGTTCGCCAGCAGAGCATCCGCAACAGGAGGAATACTGGGGACATGTGAATCCGATTGGTCCCCGAGCTTGCTATGACGAGGGTAAACGTGTCGCCGAGGCACTAACTTACAGCTACGCCAGGCAAGATGGAGTAGATGTTCGGGTTGCTCGTATTTTCAACACTTTTGGTCCGAGGATGAACTGGAACGATGGGCGTGTCGTCTCCAATTTCATCCTACAAGCATTACGAGGTGAAGATATCACGGTATATGGAGATGGGAAGGCGACTAGGTCGTTCCAATACATTCACGACCTGGTGGACGGACTGATTGCTTTGATGGATAGCGATTGCACAGAACCAGTGAATTTGGGCAACCCAGATGAGTTTACCATCAACGATTTTGCAACAACTGTTGCTGGACTTGTACAAGAGGTTCAACCTAAAATGAAATCCCAGATAGTTTATTTACCACCTGTCACGGATGACCCCCAGAGGCGAAGACCCGAGATATCCAGGGCAAAAGAGAAAATTGGATGGGCACCACAGTTTTCTGTTATAGAGGGACTGCGCGAAACGGGTAAACATTCTTTGATATCCACCCTGTTCGAAATGAACTGACCGATTACCATAGTGTTGTACTTCAAACGAACTCTGGAACAGTAGTCTGAGTCTGAGTAGGATTATGTGATTGATCACTGGAGTCGAAGGAGTTTTTGAATCTCTAGCGTTAGTAAATCGTAATGGCATCTTTTTTTTGCAAACTTCCGTGTTATATTTCTAGTGCTGTATGCAAAGATCTGCTGCTGTACGCGGAAGGTGCAAAACAGACAACGCTCATCATTTCGTGATTCCTATAGGTGTGATCAACCAACTATCAGTGCACACGAGGGCACCATTCCAGCTTCCTTCAGAGTCAGACCGAAATCAATTCCTTGCTGAAAGACCTTGCGTGGGAAGGTCACGGTGAACGTGCTGGGAGCAAAACCTGACCATGCATTAACAAACACTCTGGTTGGGACATTCCACAGAATTTCTACCCCTCTCAGACTCTATAGCGCTTGCAACTTCAAACAACGTTGTCTCAACAGGAAATGTTTTGATCAGCGGTGGACCAGACGGGAGACGAAGCTGGAGACGGGACTCCGAGTGCGAAGCTGTGACTTTAGGCTGCTGTGGTTTAGATGCTGTTGGTGGCGTATCCTGAACGGCCCTTCCCTCACGCAAAGCCTTTTCCCGTTCAGCCTGTAATCTGCGAGCCTCTTGTGTTTCCTTGATCTGTTGTCTCACACGTTCCTTGGCCTGTGCATCTTCAAGCTTTTCACGTTTGCGCTTTTCTGCCTCCTTAAGTTGTTCCTTCTTCCGGAGGTCCTCCTTCAGTTTCTCGGTGTCTTGCGTCTTCTTGCGGCGAATAGCTTCGTTCTTCTTTGCATCCTGCTGGTCGATGGAAGCCTGAGCTGCCCTCTTAGCAGCTAATCTAATTTACCATCAGCCTCTGGTCCCCTCGAACAGATAACCAACCACATACTTTTCACGAAGCTCTGCCAGTTTTGCCTTCTTCTCTTCCTCTGTGAGTGGCTTGATCACTTCGGTGGATTCCTCGAAGTTTGTGTGCTCGCTATGGATTCCGTTAGCTCTTCCCGACGGCAGCAAGCTCCAACGGAAACTAACGTTCTAGTGGCGTGGAATTCAGCACGTTCTGGGGATGAGAATAGTTTCCCGCAGTCCATACATTTCAAGCTAGCAGCTGTACCAGTGGTTTCTGCCTTGTCCCCATCTGCATCGAGAGAGCCGGAGGTAGAAGCAGATGTAGCACCAAGAGCTTGTTCCGTTGAAGTGCTTCCATCAAGCTCTTCGATGGGGTTATCCTGGTTCTTATCAAGCCACTCGATAGCATCCTGGACTATATAAGAAATCAGAGGAAGGTTCCCAGAGCTATGATTTCTGCGCGCAACTTACGGCCTTTAGTTTTGTTGACGGCTAGTTTCGCACGCTGGGCATCGAATCCCATCTCGACCAGGAGGTCATAGTCAGACTGCACCATTTTCTACAAATTTCGGGAGGAAGCGATGATAGTTTGAAGTGTTCGTTAACAACAAAGGGATGCGAAGTTGGTGGAGTTATGAGGTCTGGAGCTCCAATCTGCAAGTTTCCCCGCCAACACTGGTGTGGCTGAACATAGAAAGCACCAGCCACAGAGCCGCAAGTCAGTCTTTGCCAACAGCTACGCTGTAGCAAGGTGCTCTCAATACCTGGCCCACCAACCCACAACCCACCTGCCCGCAATTTAAAGCAGCTTGACATTTCCACTATCTCCGTCTTGTCGTCTCAGAGCTACTCTTACTTTCTCCGCCCCCGCAGAATCTATCAGACCGGCGGCCCCGCCTCCTTTCGGCTACCGCGTCTATTACAAACCCACACTGTTCACCGCTCGAGACGACATACCATTACTTCGTTGCCATTACTTTCCAAACACACCTTAGCACATCCTACCGCGAATAATCTCCGACACTTTCACTGTCGCTATGAGCATCGAACTTGAGCCTTCCGAGCTGACCTTTCAGCGTAAGTTACATCAAGTGTTTCTTTCTACCGGTGACCAAACTCACCACCGCTTCTAGGTCCTTTCAACAGGGAAGTCACACAGACACTGCACATTAGGAACCCCAACTATGACCCGGTTGCCTTCAAGGTTTGTGCACCTTAACACATGCGACTGAAACATCTACTGACATATCGTTTGTAATTCAAGGTCAAGACGACCGCTCCGAAGCAGTACGTTCAACAGAATCCGATGGACATGAGGGATACATGCTGATAGCAGCTCAGATACTGTGTACGACCAAACTCTGGGCGCATCGAGTCAGGAAAGGAAGTCGAAGTTCAGGGTGCGCATACTTCTCGTGGGAACTCAAGGTATTAACTAATGGTTGTGTAGTGCTTTTGCAGGCCATGAAGAATGATCCTCCGGCGGATTATAAGTGCCGCGATAAGTTCCTGGTTCAGTCTGTAGCTATTACGGCTGATAGAGAGGCGACAAATGTCCAGCAAATTGTATAAGCAGTCTCTGCCCCGATCTTAACAGCTGTTAACACCAAGCAGTGGTCACATGTTGAGCAGACCGAGAAGACGGCTATCCGCGAACGCAAGATTCGTGTCGTTTACCTCCAGCCAGGAGAGCAAAGTAACGGAAACACTGCCGGGGATCCTTCGGTACGTGTAGCCAACGACCGGGTATTCCTTGTGTTCGCTTAACTGACCTACTAGTTTGCTGAATCCTCCCCTCCACCATACACGTCGCCTTCTCCGCCGGACGACGTTCAGTCTACACCTTCTTCGGTGCCAAGACCGACTTCACAACGCGAAGCGCCGTCCGCCTTGACCTCCAACACCCACAGCACCCGCCCCGGCAGCGATGACAAGGACGCGGAGCTTGCTGCAGCAAAAGCAACTATTGCGAGATTGGAGGCGGAGCTGAACAACCAGGGATTACGTCTACGCAAGACTGCGGGAGCGGCTTCAGATGCAAAGGATCGTATAACTGAGGGAACTGCGGGAATGGGCATGACCACGCACCCTACGGAAGGAATCCCAGTCCAGATCTGCGCCGCGCTCTGTTTACTCTCGTTCTTCATCGCTTGGTTTTTCTTTTAAATTGATCTTTCCTTCTCCCTGGTCAACACAAATAACTTATAATACACGGCCAAGGAGTTATTGTTTTTCCGCGTATAGCCACAAGAAGTAGTAGCAGGTGGGGCAGCTGGGAGTAGAACTGGATTGTTAACTAAAGTTACTACTCTCATTTGAAGCATGAATTGTGTGTGGATGTGTTCTCCTTTGTCTTTTTTTAGGTGGTAGTGGATGGAGGCGTAAGTTGGGATCGATCAACGTTTGTTCAAAACCTTGCGTGTTAACTATCCTCTATTACCTTTGATATTATGTATGTGTTTGCAATAGCTTTGCATCTTTGCCGTTTTTTCACAACTGTGTCATGTATTTTATCATGCTCATAACCGGGACATACCTTTTTTTCCCCTCCTCTTCTGCCCCCTTCTGCCACCTTCCGTTGCAACTTTTTCGTATGTAACTCTTCTACCTCAGGGGCTGCAACAGAAATCGGTATATGTGGCGTTATATATGTCTTTGATTACCTCATGAAGTCTGAGGTTGTTCATGAACGAATAAAAAGACTGGGACATCTTTATTCGTAGCATAAAGTATCAATCACAGTAACTAAATAGTGCTAACTAAAACAGTGTTTGGCACGATACGGCAACCTGGAATCTACATAAGCGAAATTCCCACAAAAACCATAACCTTGAAGTTAATCTATTTAACGCGTACGCGTGGTTATTTGATGTGTACTAGTACAGAGTTTAATTATAATGATGGGACACAGATCATGATTCAAGCAAAATTCCTCAACCAAATAGGTATGCCAATTACGCCTACTCCAACTCAACTCCATCTATCTATCTATATAATAGTCCGTCTACTCCTTACGACATTTTCAAAGCCGCCTCGTCAGTGCCCTCGATCTCATCTTTGGTCCATGCAGCTTCCACCTTTCTGCCAGACTTTGCTTCCTTCTCTCGCTTCACTCGGGACCAAAGTGATACATCGGAATCGAAGATGAACTGATAGAATACGTAGGTCCAGCTGGTATGCTGTGGGAGGGGCTCATAGAATTCGCTAGCAATTTCCCGCAGCTTTGGAAGACGCGTCCATGGGATCGCTGGGAAATCGTGATGTTCGTTGTGAAGACCTACATTGTAGGTGAAAAAGTTAAGAGGCCCGTAGTAAGAAAATGTTTCTGGTGGTGCGGGTCCACCAGGGATGGCAGTCTGTGGGGAGGGCTTCGTTTTCTCGAAAACGTACTGTTTATATATATCAGTTGAAGTTACTTGAAAGATGGTGTGGAGTGCACTACGTGTTCGGAAATAAAATGACCTGCGGTAGGATGTAGACTTCCTGCAAGGAAACTGCTCGTAATGAAATAGTAAAATGAGTTCCATCCAAAACATTTTACAATGAAAGCATCAAAAGCGAATTCGGTGGCTAGATTGAGTGCGTGGATATGTGTGAACGGCAGTTGAAACACCATCATCGGCCGGAGAGCGTAAAATAAGATCTGGAAGGTGCAGAAAAACGCCTTACCCAAGATCGAGTTGAGAAAGAGGGCCTCAACCTTGGTAGGCAGATCTGTGTCAACACCATCGACACCGAGTGACTTGTGGTGAATGAGGTGGTATGGCTATTGCGCATTCGGGCCAGTCAGGAGCCACCACTAAAAAACGTGTAAAGAGATGTACTGACCCTGAACGCAGCACTATACGGAATGCCAATTGGTAGGTTTGCAAAGATCGCAATTAAGCGGTTTGCGGTAGGATTGCGGAAGGCGAGGTTGTGCGAGATCTCATGAATCGCGAGGAAGAGGTTTTGGTTCGCCGTAGCGCCAATGATATAGGCAGTGAGGAAGAAAGGCCATGAGAGGATTGGTGTGTTCCGGAGGAGGTATGCAGCGGTGACTTGGATTGAAACCACGAGGAGAACAACGTATTTCGTCAACGGCTCTGGGCCGCAGAGCTTTGTTACCTAGGACAACAATTGTCAGCTCAGTGTCGCAGAAGAAGGACGAAGTTAAGGTACTTCTGGGTGCGCCTTGATAATCTGATGTCTTCGTGTTCGGTGAGGTTCCTCCTGGTAAGTCTGACAGTCGATCAGCACGGATCACTGTCACTCGGAACCAATTGCTTCATACCCAAAGCCAGTCCTGGGCATCTTTAGTAGTAGTAGTGGTGGTGGTGGTGGAAGTGGCAGTCATAACTATCCGTTCATATATCGACCGTGCAAGCTAAAGGGGGCGGCGGTAGAGTGTAAAGCGAAGAATGTAAAAGAGCGAGCGAGAGAGGCGAGGAGAGAGGTAAGGAGAGAGAGGGGTAATTAGAGAATCAGGTGAATATCTGGTTGGAGGGTGAGGACGATGAGGAGGAGGGTATCTCAGTATGTACAAACAGGAGGAGGTAGGGAGCTGGAAAGTTTACTGCTGGACATTTCGAACCTGAATTAAAGTGACCTTGGTTCCTGCATCTTGTGCTTGGTCCGTGCCAGCTCTGTGGCGCTTCGGGGTTCTGTTGTAGAAACCTCGGTTTCATGGATACGTGGTGTGCGCGAATACCTGAGCACTAGCTCCAAAATACTCCCACTTCGAAGCTCAAACATCGACAAATTCATCCTTTATCAATCCATCATCCAAGCCATCCTTCCATCTCGCATCAAAACGCCTCCTGTAATTACTACGACTTCCGATCAGCCCTTACGCAGCTTCATCCACCATGGCCACCGATCCGGAGAGAGAACAGGCGCTCAGCGATTACAAGCAAAAGGTTGATAATCCAACATGGTTTTGTGTATTCCATTATAGCTCATCCCTGACGATTTGTTTTTGCGGATAGCTCCTAGAACACCGGGAATGGGAGGCGAAGCTGAAAGGCCTACGAATGGAGATCAAGGAACTCACAAAGGAGTTCGACCACACCGAGGACAATATCAAGGCTTTACAGAGCGTTGGACAGATCATTGGAGAGGTGCTAAAGCAGCTGGATGATGAGCGGTGTGAGTTTTTGCTTGAGCTGCTCGTGCCCTAGAAGTCCAACTAACTTGTTATACAGTTATCGTGAAAGGTACAACATCCCAACCCGCCTGCGGAAACCACTAACTAACTTTCCTTGCCGCTAGCATCTTCGGGCCCCCGTTACGTCGTCGGATGCCGCTCAAAAGTCGACAAGGTCAAACTGAAACAGGGGGTTCGCGTTGCGCTAGATATGACGACACTGACCATTATGCGGATGCTACCTCGCGAAGTGGACCCATTAGTCTACAATATGTCATTGGAGGATCCAGGCCAGGTATCATTTGGTGGAATCGGAGGCCTCAACGATCAGATTCGTGAATTACGAGAGGTTATCGAGCTTCCGTTGAAGAATCCGGAGCTATTCATGAGAATCGGTATTAAGCCGCCAAAGGGTGTGCTACTATACGGGCCCCCGGGTACGGGAAAGACCTTGCTTGCACGAGCTGTTGCAAGCAGCCTGGACACCAATTTCTTGAAGGGTATGCATTCTATATATACGATCCAGGGGATAATGGTTTAGCTAATTGATTCGCAGTGGTGTCATCGGCCATCGTTGATAAATACATTGGAGAGTCGGCACGTCTAATTCGAGAAATGTTCGGATACGCCAAAGAACACGAACCTTGCATCATCTTCATGGACGAGATCGACGCCATCGGAGGGCGTCGTTTCAGCGAAGGTACATCAGCAGATCGTGAAATTCAGCGAACGTTGATGGAATTGCTTAACCAGCTTGATGGTTTCGATTATCTCGGAAAGACAAAGATCATCATGGCAACCAACAGACCAGACACTCTTGACCCAGCACTGTTGCGCGCAGGACGCCTGGACAGAAAGATCGAGATCCCCCTACCGAATGAGGTTGGACGAATGGAAATTCTGAAGATTCATGCGGCATCAGTTGCAAAGGAAGGAGAGATTGACTACGAGAGCGTGGTCAAGATGAGCGATCAGTTGAATGGTGCAGATCTGAGAAATGTGGTGACGGAGGCTGGGTTCTTTGCTATCCGCGATGAACGCGAGGCAATCAACCAGGAGGATATGTCGAAAGCTGTAAGAAAAGTTGCAGAGGCGAAGAAGTTGGAGGGCAAGCTTGAATATCAGAAGCTGTAAGATGCATTGGGTGGGTGATATAGATAATTGCCTCATTATTGATGCTTCATATGAAATCTTGTACACCTGAGAATAAGTGCCATGGGCTTAAGCACCATATCTTGCTACAGCGAGTGTCACCAATAGTCCCAACAATCAGTCCATAAGTTATATATCAGTGATACATGGTAATACCCGGATCACCCTGCATTGCTTTTTCCCTTGCTCCAAATGCACAAAATGAAAGCTTCATGGGGCCAAATGACAGCAAACATCACAAACAAACCAAAAAATCTTCAGAGAATAACAAGTCAACGAATGAACAGCTACATAAATCTATTGACCATCAAAAATAAACGAAACGCCAAAGCTACCGCCGCTACCACACAATCAAACATCGTCATACTTGGCAACATGAGTCGCAATCGCCCTTCCGGAGGGGTCGGTCTGGCTGGACCACTTGGGTGTCCACCTCATGACAGTCGGAGCACACTGTGCAGGGAACTGCTCATCGAACATGCAGCGATACCAGTATGCCTCCTTGGTGTCTGGGATATCGGCCTCCCACTCGGGCTTGGGGTTCTTGAGTTGCTCATCCGTGACCATCTTCTCGGCAGTGTCCTGTAATCATATTAGCGCCCGTGATGGGTGGTGTAACAATGAGAAGGCAGTACCTTAAGGATGTCAATCCATCCGTATCCAACACCGTCACTGAATTGTTCCTTCTGGCGCCAGAGGATCTCATCGGGAAGATAAGGCTTGGTATCGGGCTCGTCGGAGGTGTCGAAAGCCTTGCGCAAGATGTATTTCTCAATTCTTCCGTTCTTGATCTGCTTTTCTGCCGGATCTATGTTCATGGAAACCTCAAGGAACTGTTTTAAGAGCATGTGTGTCAGCAAAGGGGATATGTGCAGTTGGAAATCTTCAACTTACCTCCTTATCCAAGAAGGGCACACGAGCCTCGACACCCCACGCAGATGTTGACTTGTTGGCTCTCAGGCAATCGGCCAAGTGCAAGTTCTTCACTCTTCCAACAGTCTCGGTGTGGAACTCCTCTTTCGAGGGTGCATTGACGAAATAAAGGTAGCCACCATAGATCTCGTCGCTACCCTCTCCGCTGAGAACCATCTTCACGCCCTGGGCTTTGATTTTCCGGCTGAGCAAGTACATAGGGGTAGAAGCGCGGATAGTGGTGACATCGTACGTCTCCAAGTGGTAGATGACATCACGGAGAGCATCCAAACCCTCCTGAAGGGTAAAGTTGAACTCGTGGTGAACGGTTCCGAGGTATTTTGCCACCTTCTTTGCGGCAATGGTATCTGGAGAGCCGACGAGACCAATGGAGAAAGAGTGGAGCTCGGGCAAAGCAGTGATGGTGGAGTAATCGTCATTGTCATCGATTCCAACCAGTTCGTGCTGGAGAGCGAGTCCGGCATGGCCATTAGCCTGTCCGTTGGTTGCCAAGGTGCCGTTGGCCCTGGCCCTCGCAGTTTCGCGGGCGGCGATGGAGGCGATTAAGCTGGAGTCAAGACCGCCGGAAAGCAAGACACCGTACGGAACCTCCGCCATGAGACGCTTGCGAACGGCCTTCTCGAGGGTGGCACGGATCTTCTTATAGTCGACGGGGTTGGAGGGGATTTTGGAAGCGTCCCACCAGCTGGGCTGGAAGTAGCGAGTGGTCTTGCCAGTCGTGGAGTCGTAAATGTGACCGGGAGGGAAGGAGATGATCTTGTCGCACACAGGGTGCAGACACTTCAACTCGGAGGCGAAGTACACGGCGCCGGGGGTCTTCGAAGAGAAACCTTGGTAGAAGCTTGTGATTCCAATGGGGTCACGTGCCGCAATTGTCCTGTCTTTTTCCTTGTCATAAAGCACGAAAGAAAACATTCCGTCGAGCATTTTGGGAGTATCGATGTCATATTTGGGATACTGAAGCCTACGGTTAGTTGAATCCACGAAAGACAATGAGAAGGGGAGATTACCAAGTGCAGGATGACCTCGCAATCGGAGTGCGTCTTGAATTTAGCCCCATCCTTCAATTGCTTGCGCAATATTCTGTGGTTGTAAATCTCGCCATTAACGGCCAAAAAGAGTGTCTCCTGCTCGTTGACTAGAGGCTGGGCGCCACTGTCTATTGGCAAGTTAGAATAGATCAAGCGACCAGGTCGGGCTTGTGGGTCTGACCAATGCCGACAATGCTCAAACGCTCATGCGTAAGGACTACGGTTCTCGTTAGTCCATATTCCTCATCTTTGGAAGTAATTTAATACGTACTGGTGTCGTTTGAAATGATGTTGCCACCTTCGGACAGAGATTGCAGTCAGAATTTGTGTTTTTGGTGCGCAAGATAAGGTATTGACTCACTCCAATCCGGTCCACGGTGGCGGATACTATTCAGGACCAGTTAGCTAACCAAATTGCGCACAGATCAGAGGACCCTTTTACTTACGCCTTTGCAAGCTGTAAGGCCTGTGGCTTGAACTTTTGTACCTCGGGGTGCTTGTGGCAGGCGAAGATTCCTTTGTAGAGTCATGTCAGCAGTTTGGCGGGGTACCCAATGAGGGGCAACGCCTACCGCACATTGCTGCAATTGAGTCTCTCCAACAGTAACAATTGAACAACCAGGTGGTGAAATCGATGGTATGAGGATGTTGAAGGTAAACTGGGTGCGGTGAGCAAGAGAGACGAGATCGTTCGAAGCTGGGTTATATACCTGCACAACCAGGACGAGGGCACAAGACAGTGGAGAAGGACAAGAGTAATCCGACGCCATTGTGCCTAGAACCCTTGCCAAAATTATTCTCAACCCCACCATTTTCTCCGTCCACGCTTGTGTCTTGATATCAATTGATATCTAGTCAGTTTGTCCAATCGGAACGTGCAACCGTGAAACCTAACCCCGACATCATCAACCACATCCTCATCGAGATCGAACTTCTTCAACCCCATACCTATGGCATTTCTTTTTCTAGCGTTGCTTTTAGTAGTGGCGATTATGTTTGTTTACTTTTCGGATTTGTTTCTCCTGATCCTGAAAGCCACCTACATAATAACCCACGAACTTAAGAACCCCCGCGTTCAGTCAGCATCACAAGACCCCAAATGTGATTTTCCAAGGGATGTTGAAGCTAAATGACACCAGTCAGATTATTTGGAGACTATAGTAAGGGTTTGGAAATATGCTATGAATCCTACTGCATATTGCTTTTTCAATCATGAATACATAATCGATAGACCTACCTGATAACTATTGGGAGAAAGTTGAACCATGAGTATGCTGAAGGAGCCTGAGCAGGATGCCCGTATTCCAAAAACACTGATTCAGCAGACGTGGGGAGGGCATGGAACATGGACGCCGATATATCAGGGTATGTACGTATCGAAAACATCAGATGGTAATCGTTGAATCGTATCGTAAATTGTCAATATGTACAAATCACAGATCATAGGCAGAAAGGACCCCTGCATTGAAATGTCTGCTAGAATTGTGGGGTGCATAAGACCGATGCATGCCGAGATGCTCATTCCTTAACGGCTACAGCGGCTGGCTGGAGGCGGTTTTCGCCTCGAACCCGCAGTACGGGGGCCCCAGAACACCATTACCGGCGATGATGTATGCAGGCCGTCCAGTGATCGGGCGAGACATACCGACGCTCGGGGACTGATGACGCGGAGGCAATGGCGACCTATATCAGAGATGCACAGTAATCGCAGGATGGCCGCTGATCGTCTTTCCTCTAATGGACAGATGCATCTATGACGGCCACGGACGTTCCATAGTTTCTCTCTATGGGCGACGTGTGGGGGTAAACAACTGTCACCATTTTGCAAAAATACTGAAATGTGGGGGTTCTGAGACATTGTCACGATGAGCGTTTCCGGCCCGTGTTTGGGATGCGAAAAAATATTACTTGACAGTATGTGAAAGATATCTTGGGTGCCCACCCACAACATGTCTCACTTAAGTTGAAGACTTTGTATACATAGAAGTCCTCGCCGTCTCTCCGATAATCTCATGCCGACCTGAATGGCGCACAGGGAACCGGAGCTGCAGCCCAGACGGGGCAGCACAGTCGCCGATATCGATGTTTCCTTCAATGGCAGAATTAAAGGACAACAGTTGTTCCGATGTCAAGTTGAAGCTCTGGGATAGTGGTTACCAGGAGTAACAGTTAGGCTTGTAGTTTGTAAGAGAGGTCAATCCGCAAACGGGTGTCCCCGTGGTATGAATCTGATGTCAAAGGTGTAACGTACAGTAGGTTGCAAGTCGTGCTTGCGGACCAGGCAGCCATAATTAACAGCCACCAATATCTACTGAACATTCCATGCTCTCCTAGGACTGTCTAATACTAATGACAATTTACCCCAGCTCACCTTTGCCTCTGTTATGATATCTTGGTAGGAAGTACTAAACGCCGATAGCAAACTGAGTAAGAGGTATATGTGCGGGGAGGGAAAGTTTCTTGTGTCTGTTTCTGGTATTCAAACCAATGACACAAACACCAAAGAGGCCCGCGGAATTCCTGAGAACTGATGTGTATCCCGGATACCCAACACTGGTGTTTTGGCCAATCATAAAATTGTAGGCCGTGACGCAGCTTGGTTACAACACGACACAAATATACCTACATTCTAAAGGTACATCAAACCTTAATTTTGATAAACTCGTAAGGCTTGGTTGATAAGAAACAAACATGGTAGGGACCTCCACACACAAGGCTCCAGGTTATGCATAAATCACCAGCCAACCAAAATTCCCCATCCACAACATCCAACTCCAGCGGGCAACTGGCCCCGACATTTCATTAACTAGCACTCATGCCTGCTGTTTAATCTATCAATTAGAAGTTTTAACACCTGGCACCCACTGGGTTTAGATGTGACCTGTAATGTGGTGCACGTGGGTACAGTTGGGAGCCGATTCTAAGAGACAGTTTAACCATATGTATATGGCAAACCAGTGATCAGTAACTGCCCAGGTGGTTATCCAGTAGGTAAACTATCCCACTAGAATGTCCTGAATCCGTCTATCACTGTATCACAGCCAGCTTTCCAAAACCGTGGCATAGGGGGGGCATTGCTATATTTTCCTCTAAGCAATTTTAGTACATATGTACAATAAAGCCCTTTGGATCGGGGCTTCCTAGGAATTGAAACCACTATGGGCGGGAGCGCCTCGCAATCGAGGAGTACCAGTGTATCGCCGGTGTCCACCGCCGTTCATTTTTCACTGAGGCCGCGCTTGCCATTGATGAATTAACTGCATTTCCGGTTCCACAGTGTAAAACTCATTCGAATTATAATCCTCTTTTGAAAGTTGACTGTTACACCAAGTGAGCAAATACATGTGTTCCATGACGTTATCATTGTGGAAAAGTGAATAAAAATTTCTGTAGCCAGAGGACGATTTTCGGGACATAATTTGTGCGAAGATAGTCCAGTATCACCCTTCTAAGAACAATTAGATGTTTTTCCAAAAAGGGAAGGTTATCAAATGGTACCCACTACTGTACTGGGCTTTGAGGTTACAACGTCACCTGTCACCTTGAAAAGATTTTATTGCATTTTTGGTCCACTCTTGTCCATTCAATAATAGAAAAAAAGTGTCACGTCAAAAAAGTGTTGTAACCTCAAAGCCCGGTATAGTAGTCGTATTTTTCATTACGCTGAGACTAGGTAATTAAGTACTTACCCGCTGTCGTGGGGATATATAAGTATGGGACGTAGCAGGCAAATCGCAAGTGGATACCATCGTGAAGCATATTATGTAGTCTTTCCTTCGACCAATTACTGCTTCGAACAGTTATTCCATCCTAACCATGATGTAATAAAATAAATCCCAATTCCATCCACGCATCTCTTGTTTGGATTTGTGAGTGAGTGTTCCACTAGGCCCACTTGGAGTCCAAGCCGCTTTGGGGACGAAGGAGTAAGTAATCCCACTTTACTTGCGGGATGTTTCGCGCGTCTCTCTGGCTTGGACTTACGCTGAGTTATCGTGGCCTCCCTTGAGCACTAGACATACGTCTTCACGTGCGAAGAAATACTCACATCTTAACCTGCATAGTTCAGTAGAGTAATATACTCTGGCGGTTTAGAAAAACTAGCAAACTTACTCAAGGTGGCAGTAGAGAATCGGTGGCCATGGATGGTGAATGTCATTTTGCTGGGACAATGATTTGTGCTGGTTACTAGCCATCAGTGCTTGGGCTGCATTCCCTGAATAGCACTGTGGAAGGATATAAATTATGAATAATGAATCTCAAAGGCGCACATCAATTTCGAAGGCATCTAAAAGCCTTTAAATACATATCTTTTCTGGCGACTTGAGCCTACCAAGTGCATTTGGACATTCGCGAACCCTACCCCACCTATCACCAGGCTTTAGTTCGAATTGATCCGGACAGGGGTTTTGGACGTGAAGCGAACGCGTTCACGCGCTTCATCCTTTCCTCAACACACCACCCACCCATCACCAACTCAAAGAATCATTAGTCTTGCCTACTATAAACCACAAACACTTTCCTCCACAGTCGATTCCAAACCAGAATTTAGTTAGTCCCAATGCTTGTCTCTAACTGCGAACAACAAACGGCTCCGGTCAATGGAGTTAAAACACCCACGTCACGTCGGCGCGTCATATTTACTCCTTCGCCCTCATCGCCCCTCTCGCCATGCCGCAACAGCATCTTCACCTCTCCCATCAGCAACATTCGACCAGGCAGCATGCTTCCTTCGCCACCACGATCGCCGCCCGAATTTCTTGCCCCGAAACGATTATTCAAACCCATACCAATAGGGCGGTCGGGTGAGGACGTGAGGACTGCGCGACGAAATTTATTCCTTAAGAAAGTGCAGAATGGAAGGGAGGATAAAGCATGGAAAGCCAGAGGTGGAGAAGATGAGGTACACTTCGTGTCCCTTACTTGATTGAGTGTCGAGGCCTAAACTATGTTAGATCATGCGTATGATCTTCGTCGCAGAGCATAAGCGATGGGAAGCGTCATTGGAGAAGGCAGCGTCAAGGATTCCGACTATTTATGAGGAGGAGGAAGTGTATGATGACCGGCCGGAGCCAGAGTATCCAGAGTATTTTTTTGCCCTTGAGAGTGGTGCCGAACCCCCGCAGATTCAATATTTAGAGTGTATGTTTTTGTCAAACCTTACCAAATTACACGCAACAGGCTAACAAAACCATAGATCCATCCTCGGCGGAAGACTTCGATGCATACCTTGATCGTGATGGCAAAGAACTGGAAGAGTTATTGTCGGAAATGGATCTCGATATGGATCACAAGATGAGTGATGCGTAGCGTGGAATTTTGGGCTGATTGTCATTCCTTTTTGGACGGTTCTTTTTATGTCCTTGGTGTACATTAGTCTCTTTTAGGCTGGCAATGGCGTTTTGTGTTGCTTCTATTTCATCCTTTGTGTTCTTTATGTCAATATGTACTTTTGTTGGGTTGGGAACAAGTGACACTGAAAGAGGGCGGGGGTTATCACGGGGGTTTGGTGGATAGCAGTACTGTAGATAGCAATAAGAACCTGAAGCTACTTCTAAGCGATAGACAGACGTCTTGTTTGGGTTGGAATCTGTTGATGTTGCGCCAAAGAGGACGGCAGGGGATGGTAGGAGATGAAATACTCCTACAATGAACATTCTGACGCTTTGTTCCCGCCCACAGTTACGCTTGTCTGGTTGGCCTTTTTTTTTCGCTGGGGCTACGCAGCACTGCTGTATCTAAAGCTGTCTACAGACTATTGCCTGCGTGCGCATCTATTATGTGAATATAATAAAAGATAACATAAAGAAAACTCCATATGAGCAAACTGGCACGCAAGCTGGTGGATATTTCGACACACTAAATAATGTACAAACGCTCCACTATGAATTTACTGGACAGCACAATCAGAACCAAGATCGGGGGGTTCAAGCCCTTGTCCCATATCCCCCATCAGCTCCTGCGGAGGGGCACCAGCCGATTGCATCTATTCGGATTGCCGTCAGCCTGATAGTCTGTAACTTCCAGAGACATTAGCCTACCTTCTGCATCCGTTCCACAATGTACTCTCGATCTGTATCGTTCTCATCCTTGTAATTCGGCTCATCAAACTTCAGAACGATATCTTTCACAATGTTGAATTGCTCCCGATAACGGACCATGTTCTCCTTCGATTCCTTCGCCTCGTTCTTCCGGATCCATTCCGGATATTTCTCATACAGCTCCTTCATGGGTTCATATAATATCTCTTTATTGGTCAGCTGTTCCATCATATTCACCAACATATTTGAAAAATCTTCCTCCCCTGCTTCACCAGTGCCACCCATCGACTTCAGCATCTCGGCAAGGAAATCATCGCTATCGGGCTCTGCCAAGCCGGCATCAACCTCCGCGTTTGATGACTTCATGCGCTCCATGGTCTGCTTTATGCGGTCCTGGAACTTCGCCGCTGTCGGATCTGCTACTGCTACTGCTGCTGCTGCTGGAGCGCTCGACGGTCCTGGGGTTGTAGTTTCGCTTGCAGCAGATGAGATAGCATCGTTCAGCTCTTTGGCCAACTTTTCAAATTGCCCCTGCATTTCTGGCTAGTAATTCTAACTGTCAGCTCACAGATGTTTCGTGTGCTAGTGAATGGGCAAACAGACAGATTCGTTCACATCATTCAGGAGATCTGCCATTCCTTCCTGCAGCATCCGTGCCCAGTCCTCGTCGAGGACATCCCCTTGCACTCCCCCAGCGCTGTTGGCGGGTTTGCCATCGTCGAATTCATCGAGCATGTCTGGTTGACGAATTAGTTGGTGGAGAGCGTAAGGAGGGAACTGAGAGCTACCATCTAGTTCATCGAACTCATCTTCCGAGCTGTCATCCTCAACAGTCACTTTTGGGGGAGGAGCTGCGAATGCTGGGGGTGTTGGAAGTGCCGGAGGTATGGCTATTATCTCGGCGGTGCTGGAGGTGGCGCTTTCTTCTTCTGTAAGAGGGTTGGTAGTCTTTGCTGCTGATGTTGCATCTGCCATCTTCTTCTTTGTCTTTATATTCCTTGTGTTCTGGTGGTTGGCGCGTGAAGTTGGCGGTGGAACGCGGGGGAAAGTAGTCTAGTCTTTATCGCTATCGTGATACCTCGGTAGATGGACGGGATTGTAGATGGAAGTAGATGGTTCATGCAATGTACAGAATAGCATACGTCGTTCCTATCGAACACCTAGCTGTGTTTGTTGGGCAGTTGTAGAGTTTTGATTCGGTATAGTGATCTGGACCTGGCGTGGAAGATTCCCGTCAGTTAAGGTTGGTTCTAGATGATCAGGGTGTGGTTAGGTTTATAGCCTTGCCATTCCCAGCTGCTCGTGTACCGCACTCATCACCAATCTACATAACCGCACCTCACTGTCCTCGCCTCACCATCCTCACCTCCATCATATACATCACCCTATCACACCCATCCCATCTCCACGCACTCAGCGCGCACACATATCTTTCAAAAGCTGCAAACAATTTAAACGGATATGTCTCTCTGCGTCAACCGTTTGCAGGAGGAGCGGTAAGTTCTAAGTTCACGGCTCTACGTGCTGTTTTGATAGGCCTTGGTCTGACCGGTGGTGGGTGGTACGAAACTTCAACAGAAAGCAGTGGCGAAAGGACCATCCCTTCGGCTTCTACGCGAAGCCGGCGAAATCCCCGCAAGGAGGTCTTGACCTCATGAAGTGGAGCTGCGGTATCCCAGGCAAAGAAAAGACACTCTGGGAAGGTGGTCTCTTCAAGCTCGACATGATTTTCCCTGAAGGTTTACCGTCTCTCCATCCTCGTTACGACACTCACTGACCAATCGTCTTCGACAGAGTACCCGACCAAGCCTCCTAAGTGTCTGCGCACATTCTCCCCACCCCTGTTGATCCTCGAACTGACAATCGCATCTGTAGGCAAATTTGTGCCGCCGCTTTTCCACCCCAACGTCTACCCGTCAGGCACAGTCTGTCTTAGCATTTTGAACGAAGAAGAGGCGTGGAAGCCAGCTATTACCATCAAACAGATCCTGTTGGGAATTCAAGATCTCCTCGACGACCCGAACCCAGAGTCTCCTGCTCAAGCAGAGGCATATAATCTCTTTAAGAAAGACCGACAGGCGTATGAGAAGAAGATCAAGTACATTGTCAGGGTGCGTGTGCTATTCTTCCTTCCCGAGACCAAAACTCCGCTTACCATTATGAACTATCTAGGAAAACCCTGCGCCCTAGGCAGAGATAATCTACTCGTCGATTTTGCTCCTGAATTTATAATGGTGATTTACATACGAAGTGATAGGTAGATCGCTGAAGAAGTGGAGAAGAGAGGAGTTATAGTATCTCTTATCGATTGAACCTTTCCTTCTAGGCGGCTACTACGGCAGCGTATGTATACTTGAAGGAGGGGCTCTGGAAGGTAATAAAGCGGGTCATTTTCTTAGGTTTTTAGGAGGATTTGGCCGTCATATTTTTTCTGGCGAAAACAGGTGTTTTCAAATCAGTGGGCGTTTGCTACTACGGATTTGGGGGAAGGGCGGTGTTTGAACAAGAACTTCTGCTGTTTTTTTTTTTGGTTTTTTTTTTTACTCTTCCATGTTCCTGTTGACCTCTTATATCTATTCTTCTTACTTAGGGAACACCATTACTTTTTTGAGAATCTACGGGTTTGCTCCAGTCAGTCAATGCCAGGCTTCAAATCACTTTTTTGTACCTATTAGAAGGGCTCCCGATATTGCTCTGATATGACAGGGCTAGCTAGAAACTTGATCTCGTGACGTTTCGTACCTTATCGATGGGATGTGGTGGTTTGGTTGAGAGCTAAAGATATCTACAACTTTTTCCAACATCACCGCCAAATAATAATAAATAATGCCACTGAATCTGAATCTTCAGATCGGCGATGATGTACTTTCCCTCCTGAAGTCCTTACTACCCCTCTATATACTTAACTTAAAGTACCTCTTTTATAACTATGCTAACTAACTCGGCGGCCACATCCACAGCGAGTTGTCAAATCCGCAGCGTCAACTGCTACAGCTGAAGGCGCGATTCGTTCCACATCAAAGGTATGTTATTTGTTTGTTTTGTTTTGTTTTTTGCATTTTAACTGATAGGGTTGGTCAAGGTCCTCGAAACACTCCTCCTGACCTCAAATAAGCTGCGGCAAAAGGCAGAAACGGCCGTTACAGGCTTGGAGGCAATTCCTCGGACGAAGGCAATCGAGCATGCTCTTGTCAACCAGACTCCGTCTTCACGCAGTTCGTCGTAGGACGAGTGAGGAAGGAGAAGAAGAATATGTTTTTTTAGGGATAAGAGGGATTCATATTGTAATTTACAAACTACGAACACAGCATCATCATTTAGTCTCGGCACACACTCTCTCTTTCTTTTAGATGTGATATGATCACGATAAACTAGGGGCGAAATTCGCTGGTGAGATGCAACGGTAAAGGAACATGAACAAAAAAGAGTAAAGTGGAGAATTACATTCCCGGCGGCCTCACAGCGTTGTAACTGGCCGCACCAGGAGAAGATGCAGAAGTCCCTGGGGGTGCTGCACCCGGTGCGCCCTGTTGCGCCTGTGCATAATAAGCCTGGTCTTCAATAATGTTAGTGGTGAATTAGGGGTGAATTAGGATGTCCCAAACGTACAGTACTGCATGTATGCTGTATACCCGCCATACGCCGCGTAAGGGTCAGCGCCGGTGGCGTAGTAGGCTGCATAGGGATCAGTATACGCGGTGGTAGCGGCCCCCGGGGCACCCGGGGCACCTGGAGGAGAGGAAGAAGGAGGTGGAGGAGGAGGGGGGGCAGCTGGCGATGGCCCGGGCGGTGGTGGTGGAGGTGGTGATTGTCCTTGGTTTGGCATTGCAGGAACATAAACATTCGCTGTCTGTCCACCATATCCTGGAAAACGTGCTGGTTGTGGTTGTGATTTGTGCTCCTCGTATTGTTGTTTTACAGACGCAATCAAATCCTCACAAAGCTCCTTCGCACGTTGAACTTCGTTAGGATCCGGTCCGCTGTCAGACATTAACACCTTCATTCACCAACCATCTGAGGTAGAAGTGGAATCCATACGTCACATGAAGGTAGAGGGGCTCGTCACTCTCTTCCGTTCCATGCTCTCTAAATCCGGAACCTCGGCCCTTTATCTGAACACGGCAACGAGTCTCTTGCTGAATATGCTTGACATACTGACCACCATGGCCTACCACCGAAGCTCGCAAGTTGAACCCGGGTATCGGGTCCAATCCAACCACAACCTTTTCTTCGGGCCATTTGCGCTGTGAAAAGTCAGCAGTGATTACACTCCCTGGGACAATCACCGGACCGACCCTGCCATATTCATCCCTCTCGACAGGCTCCGGGGGCTCCCTTCTCCTGAATCTACGCTCATCCACAAGGTTTGGGAGTTCTTGCTTCATGAGTTCTTCGATCTTGGCAACTGCCTTCTCCAGGCCTTCCTTTGTGGTGCTGGTGATGTGTAGGTAGAGAGGGGGGTTCTGAATTCCTGTTAGCGAAACATCTAACAAAAATGACTGCGAAAACATACAGCTGGCGTGGCCATGGATTTGTCCGGATAATAGGCCCCTCGGGTTGTGACATCTTGAAATCAACTACAATGAGCAAAACTTGTCCTAATAGAATAATTAAAGAGCTTGTGAGAGCGTACCCGCGCCAGTTTCTTCTTTGATCTAAATGAGCACGGATGAGAGTCAGCGGCAAGACACGTAAGGGTTTGTGCAATTCTAGATGGCACAGTTTAGTCTCCAAATGATAATTGCACTAGACAGCAAAAGCTGGGAGCCATATGAGTGTACAAAAAGCTCAATAAATCGGAGGGGAAGTGTTATAACGGTCCAACCGGATACCTGAGGAGAGGACGAGCTTTACCATTTTCTGAGTAGCACCTTTGGTCAGCGTATATCGGTTCCTTAGATCATTCACTTCGATGTCCTTGATGTAGTCGCCGTCCGCAATGTACATCTCACTATTAAACGTGGATGTTGCCGGTGGGCTGGAGGATTTGCCGGCAGCCTGTCACCAGAGGACGGATTAGAAGAGGTTATCAGAATATTGAGGAAGGTGTAGAGGTACCGATCGAATGGGGGGTACATCAACATGTTGCACCCCACGCTTCGCTTGAATAGAAGCATTGATCCTGGCGGCGGCAGCGGCTATCCGTTGATTAGCAAATGCCTTATTTCTTATGTAGACAACATCTGAAGGGTGTTCGGACCTGCAGCGGCAGCAGGATCCACAGCCTTTTTCGTCTCTGCCGATGGAGTTGCGGAAGAACGAGAACGCGCGGTTGGACTCCTACTGCGACGGCGAGAGCTTTCCGGAGAGCGCGAGCGACGGTCTTCACGACGATCATCCCAACGAGAGCGACTAGAGGACCCGTCACGGTCGTGGCGATGGCTTTCTCTGTCGAGTCGCGGGTCCCGGGGCTCGTCCCATTTGCTGCGCTTTCTGCGATCGGGGGAGCCGTCCGTCATGTTTTCAATCCGGGGTTGGGAAGAATAGACGCGTGATTGAATCTGCTGTTCGCCTAAATAAAAGGGAGATGAGGTGTTTGTGCTGAGGGTTGATGGAGAGCAGAGAAAGACGAGAGAGAGGTGTTCAACTGAAGCGAGGTGAAGTCGATGAAGTGAGGCCAACATAACGTTCGTCCGTTGACCGACCTTCATTGAACTGCGCCCGCCAAGACCTGGCTAGCTACAGCCAGATTTTTTTGACTGCGCGTCTACATAATACATGACTCAACCACCGCGAACAATTACCTCCTAAGTTTTCGCCGAGTGATCAAGAAATATTTATCTGTAGAAGGTTTGACACAGGCGACTTCGGCTTATCGTCGGCTTAGTGGTTGTTAATACCTTACCTTCTGGTTGGTGGTAGTGGTGTTAAGGGCTTTTTGTGTGTCAATCCATCCATCTATCCAGACCCTTCCTTGCTCCGATTCTCCTCCAACCCTCGCCCAACACTGCCCTCTACACCCTCCGCCTTCTCAGGTCAATTGGTTGCAGCATGGCTGCTCCACGTGTGTTCTGCATGGCTCTGAGCCGGACGATATCTCGAACCCTCACGCCACGGCTCTGTCGGCCCTCCAGCTCCTCATCGACCTCGGCACTCGCATACAAAGCCATCCACTGCCGTGTAAAGCCTCTCCCTACCTCCGACACACCAGCCTGGTCCGCCTCGGCCGCTGTCTCCTCAATCCTCTACGAGACCCCACTACCGTCCTCAGCACCTCCAAAGCGCCATGTCCTCAACTGCCTCGTCCAGAACGAGCCGGGAGTTCTCTCCCGAGTCTCTGGAATTCTCGCAGCAAGGGGCTTCAACATTGACTCACTCGTTGTCTGCAACACCGAAGTACCGGATCTGTCGCGGATGACAATCGTGCTGAGTGGTCTTGACGGCGTCGTTGAGCAGGCGCGAAGACAGTTGGAGGATTTGGTACCAGTGTGGGCGGTTCTGGATTACTCGTCCACTCCTCTGATCCAGCGGGAGTTGTTACTCGCGAAGGTGTCGATTCTGGGGCCCGAGTACTTTGAGGAGCTGTTGGCACATCACCGGGAGATCACAACTGACGGCGAATCGGTTGATATCGCTACCACTGAGAGAGACTTCCATCCCTCAAAGCTGGCCGCCTCGCAGGCATTGAGACACAAGCATGAACATCTTCGTGCTGTCACCGATCTAACCCACCAGTTCGGAGGGAAGATTTCCGATATCTCTGATAATAGCTGTATTGTAGAATTGTACGGCAGGACCACTATTCCCACTCCTCCCGAGGGATCCTGTTGACATGGTAGAATTGCAGATCAGCTAAGCCGTCTCGCATTGATGCATTCTTGAAGCTTGTATCTCCATTCGGTATCTTGGAATCTGCTAGAACTGGTATGATACGTGATCGCATATTCCCCGTGGATTGTTTCTAACATCTATATAGGTTTGATGGCATTGCCCCGCTCACCTCTCACTAGCAACACGGATGAGCTTGACGTCAAGGAGGCCGAGAGCGTTGTTGACGCCAGCGCCCTTCCACCTGGTTAAATCTTTAGACATGTATAAGGTATTTTAGTTGGGGGGTTCTGTATATTGAATTGCAGATCACAAGTACACGTTGCAGTGGTTAACATCCAAAGCAGATAAGCATCCTAAGTAGTTGCTCGGCAATTGCAAACCTCGACCTTCCGTGAGAAATCAAAACCAAAACAATACATGAAAACATCCTATACGCCAAACTGCTTACCCATCCATAATTCCCCTAGTCCATACCTAAGTGCCCAATGACCCAAGAATAAAACCCAAAAATGACATAGTCTACGCGCACGCCTCATCTAAAAAAACCCTAGTCGTATCATGGTCGGACATGCGCCCCAATAGGATCCATACCATTGTAAAATACTTCCACCATCAAGTTCCCAATGCTCAGCTTACACGTTGCTTCCGCACGTAACTTCAATTGACCCCACAGCGCCTTCTTCACAACTTCATAGCCAACGCTCCCGAAGCTCCAGGCGACGGGCAACCTTGGTGTCATCGTTTCACCATCCTTTCCTGGCTTGATTAGAAATTTATTTTTGTGATTTATCGTTCCAATGGGGCTTCCATTATACAATGCTACCCCGTCTAATGTATTTATAATTATGCCGTTGTGGGGCAATGGATTCCTGACAAGAAAGTTGGCAGTTGAAGAGACAAGAAACATCTGTACAATGACATGTGTTAGTGAGGTTCGTTATCAACCTTAGGGAAACGCTACATTAGGTGCTTACAGTTGCCGATTCTATAAAATGAGATGGAGGTCCATCTGAGTCTGAATCTCCTAAGTGTGGCGTTGGAACGGTAATTTCTATACCCGATAATGCTTTTCCAAGGTGTGGCATAAGGGGGAAGGATCCTTCATGGGTGCTTAGAGTCAGAGTCGTGTTATGGCCTAGTAATGTTATAGAGAGTTCCTCAGGTCGAGTAGGTTTAGAAGATTGATATACCTGAAATGTAGTTACCCAATAGTTTTTCACCGGCTTTTACGCCATTCTTGCCACTGTATCCGAGGGGGTCCCATGCGGCATGAACAATAACGGTGTTCATTCCCTTCACAAGATGTAAGTTCTTTATGGTTCCATTTCCTAGAACAAAGCCACCATTGCTGATAAGGACATTGGCGTATGGAACTACAACCTCCCAAGGTGTAGGGTTCTCAGTTGACACACTGATTTTGAGGTTCATCGACTGATCCGTGGTACTATCGACTACAATATCGTTCAGCTTTGGAGATGGCATGGACCCAAGATTGGGAAACGCATCCAGTGTGATATTCCCAGATGCTGGGATATTATGGACAATAAACTCTCCAAGGGAAGTATTTATATCCGCGTCTGCTGTGCCGTCTATTCCCAAATTTATCCCTTTGCCGTCTGGGAACAACAACTTTCCAATTACCTTTTGAAAGGTCCCGTAATCTGTAACGTTGAGAGGCGCATCTGTCACCTCGCCCCTAACACGTAAGAGCCGCTCATCAGGAATACGTTCGGACTCAGCCGGAATCCATTTTTTGATGTCCAAAGTCCCGAATGCATGATGCTCATAAGATACATCCGCGATAGCTTTAAGTCTGGTAATGTTTAACCCCAAATTCATCTCCTCCGGAAGTGCAATTATTGCTTCTACCGTAGCACTTAAAAGTGGGAATAGGCCGGTGTTTCCATCGCCTCCAGGCAGTTTGATGTTGACATGGGACAAACCGAAGGACTGGACAATATTGTCAAAGGTGTGGCCGGGAAAAGGAACTTGTACCGTGACACTGTTTAGCAGTTCCACCAACCAGGCAGGAGCGTTTCCACCGACGTTAGATCCATCTCCGCTCACATAAACAACAGCCTCTTCACCATGTAGATAGCTTCCGAGGAAAGCATCCATAGGTGAAAGGTGTGTATTGGGACAAACAGTTGTTAAATCAACGGACAAAGACTGAACCAGACCCGAAACATCAACTGCAATAGCCCTATTAGGTTTGATTTCGATTTGAGAGGACGTTACGACTGCAGCAGCCACATAGGATCCAACTTTACACCCTGGGAGAGAAACCTGAAATCCGAGAGGAGGGACGTCAAAGGCTAATGGGTATGGATTTTCAATAAGTGCTGATACATTTGCAAGGATAGCTTTCTTGTGGCCGAATTCAACCTCACTAGCGTGAAGCCGAGTGATCTCATATGTGGGAAGGGCGGGAATATCTATTGCAAATCAGATCACACTCCGCCACTTTGCAAATGGTCTCACCTGTTAGAGTGAATTCTTGAATTATCTTTCCTAACTTATGGCTGCCCCATTTTTGTATTGTAATATCGAATTCACCAACGACTTTGAGTGCTTTCAAAGATCCTGTTATGTAGTCGCTTGCTAGTATACGGATCGTATCCAACGACCGGGCTCGGTATTCGCTACAAAATCAAGCTGATTTGAGTGTCCGCTGCGAATATCAATGGACATCCCTCGCACCTGCGCAGTTCCAAGGAGTGCATATCCATAGTCCGGGAGACGAACATCTAGGTTGAATTCGTTCACCCGTACACTACCAACCACGGCAGTCCCGACTCGACCAAGGGTCCGCACACCCCAATTCCTTACACGGTTGGCGTCTATCTTGACAGTAGCCTGGACATGAACTTTCGCTCCTTTCGCGGTGAATGAATCGACAGACAGACTTGATATATCCAGGACGGCTGCATCTTGGGCATACGTCTCTACCGCAGATGGAAAAACGAATCCGACAAGCAAAAAGGCAACTATACAACCACATAAAGCTGAAAGTGCAACTATACTAGCCCATCGTGACTGTCGGTGTCGCGCAAGTGGGTGAGGTGGCGTTACAGATAAGTCAGAGTAGAGCGGCTGCGGATCGGTTGAGAGAAGTGGTGAGCTCTCTGAAGCTTCATGATAACTCGACCGGCTCGACCTGACACTCGATGGCTTAGAAGACATGGTGATTGGTCGTCGAGGCAATGTGGCCTCCTTGGGGCGGCGTAGAGGGTAGAATGTAGCCTCGACAGGGTTTAATAGAAGTTGTTCAAAATATGTACATGCAGCTTTGGACTACAGAATGTGTAAGCAGTGAGCTGCAGAAAGCTAAAGCCAAGGCATACAATGCAATCAGAAGATCGAAAGGATAAAAGGTATCTTCGAGGCCCCTTCCGTGTAACGGTGAGTGAAGATTATAAGCCAGAGGAAGTGATATGGTACTTTACACGACGGTTACTTGCTTGGTGACGACAGCAGCTCGCCGTGGCTGTGCCAAGTCGTACTAAACCTTACATCTAAAATTACACGTTTCAACAACTATGAGTTCCGATGGAGCGGTTACGCATTTCCATCAACAAAGTTTATTCCTTCCTAAAAAAATTCATTATCCTTAGTTTAATATATCTGGTATATAAGACCTTTTATGTATTTCACAATGTTGTTGCTGGTGTGGTTACCTTGGGAATTGATCAGCTTCAAGGATGTGCTGCCACAGCGCACCAAGTCTACCCGCTCCCCGCTCCCCGCTCCCCGTATGATCCGTTGAGACGAAATAACGCAACAATCAACAATGTTTCTTTGCAAAGCAACTCTTCGAGCTTCATCCAAACCCGTTCGAATTAGGTTTCAATCATTGCTCTCGTCTCGCTCAATATCACATCCCGCGACTGCGTCTACCCCATCTACGTCACCCTTCGCACCGCGGCACTTCCTTTCCATTGCCGACCTTACATCAAAGGAGCTCTCCACTCTGGTTCAACAAGCGGCGCGAGCGAAGCATGCAATCAAGGCGGGAAAAATTCCTGCCTCTTTGCAAGGCACATTGGCTGGCAAGACTGTCGCTTTAATGTTTTCCAAGAGATCCACACGAACCCGAGTATCAACAGAAGCAGCAGTGGTCACAATGGGAGGACACCCAATGTTTTTGGGTAAAGACGATATTCAACTTGGGGTTGGTCCACTTTGAAACGTGTAAAAGCATCCTGGAAGAGAACTCTGGAGCTGAACTCTGGTCTTATAGGTCAACGAGTCTCTCTACGATACATCCAAAGTCATTTCATCAATGACATCGTGCATTGTTGCGCGGGTTGGCCCTCACTCGGATATCGTGGAGCTAGCCAAAACTTCGTCCGTCCCAATCATCAACGCTCTCTCAGACGCCTACCACCCTCTACAAGCAGTAACGGACATCCTCACCATCTCGGAAGCTTTCTCGAAGCTGGAGGGACTCAAAGTTGCATGGGTTGGCGACGCC
The DNA here is from genome assembly GCA_015178995.1 of Trichophaea hybrida. Classification (NCBI taxonomy): domain Eukaryota; kingdom Fungi; phylum Ascomycota; class Pezizomycetes; order Pezizales; family Pyronemataceae; genus Trichophaea; species Trichophaea hybrida. Next base: position 270,093 of record WHVE01000082.1, read on the forward strand.
AATAACGTACTCTACGACCTTCTCATCGCATGTGCCAAACTCGGAATCAATGTCTCTGTCGCGACTCCTCCAGAGTATCCTGTTGATGCAAACATTCTCAAAATTTCCCGCGAAGCCGCAACAAGCACTGGTGCCACCATTGAAACCTTCAATGAGCCCGAGGCAGCTGTGAAGGGTGCGAACATCCTTGTGACCGACACTTGGGTCTCGATGGGCCAGGAGTCGGAGAAGACACTCAGGTTGAAGCAGTTTGAGGGATACCAGATTTCGATGGATCTTGCCAAAAGGGGAGGTGCACATAAGGACTGGAAGTTTATGCACTGCTTACCAAGGAAGCCGGAAGAAGTTACGGACGAGGTGTTTTTACTCGCCAAAGAGCTTGGTGTTTACAGAAGCTGAGAATAGGTTCTATGCAGCCCTCGCTGCGTTGGAGGCGTTTGTTGTCAAAAAGGGTCAGTTTGAAGAGTAATATCACTCAACTGATAGGCTTGTGAAAGGCAAAATTGGCCCAATGTACCATGTTCTGGTAGCATTATATTCATTTCATTTTCAAGCTGAAGCGAGTCAATTTTTTGAACTCAATATATCAAGTTTTCTTGTGTAAATCGTTGACATGGCCAGCAGTACGGCTACATGTTATCTCCACCTAGCGATTCGCATGTGTACACCCTGTTTGCGTGGCGGAGCGGGTGCTTAGGTAGGTCTGAAATTCATTATCTAATGTACCTAGAGGCGATTCCACCACCAGTAATACTTTGACGACCAAAGAAATCGACTAAACCTCTTAGGATACTGTTTTAGAGGTCTTCACTCAGACTCGTGAATGTCTGTGACTGGCGTTCTTTCAATTACTGTAGCATACAGTACTCTAGAGCACTTATCAGTTCAAACAACCCCTAACCCTCAATATAACTCAGGCCATATAACATTTACTTTAGAAGTAATGTTCCGATTCATTACAAGCTTAGTAAAGATGTGTAGAGTACATTGCTTACAGTGATCGAAGGCGAGGTTTAGTCTTTTGTGGCATGAAAGTAGGAAGGCACATAGTGGATTTTGCAAGCCCATAAACCGGCTGTGGCAATAACGGGAACGATCTGCCTAGTACAGCCACATGGCCCAACAAAGATTGCTGAGATACTACCTAGAAGCCCGCATGTAGGGGCCTTATTTGAAAGTAAATTCGGACCGCTTTTTGCTGAGTCCATTTCGCATTCGCCCCGACTGTTGAGAGGCCGCAATTATATCGACGCCAATCGCAGCTGCTCTGTATACATAGGTATAATGTTTGAAATTTGCGGAATGACTGTCGAGAATGGTGGTGGTGGTGAGGGGGAAGTGGGGAAACAATCAATCATCGTTGGTGAGGCTGGCGGTGATTCACCGTTTTTTCCCTTTTTTTCCCACCGGCCAGCCAACCACGAGCACTCTCAATCCGCAGCCAAAACCCGAAAAAAGCCAGCAGTAAACTTGCGTGTTTCCGCACCGATTCTGCTACTTTTTTTTCCAGTCATTATTGCTAGGCACCACCTAGCACCTGGTTGGCCGTAGTGAACCGCTACAACGTCACCCAGCGCCAACACTTGCTTTTCTCTCTGCCTTTTTGTCGATTCCAACCTTCCATCGCATCCCATCTAACGGCCCTCTCTCTAACTTCTGCATACTGTTTCTCCTCTACCCGCCTATTGTCCGCCCGAGCCTGTGTTCCTTGATCTTCTGTATATTTGATTTGGGCGCGGAGCCACCTAACTCCCACACTCCTCCCATCTTAGTAACCATGTCGTCAAACGGCTACTGGGGACAAGCTCCGTACCAACACACCCCGCCATTTCAAGCTCCACACCCACCATTCCAATCTCCCCCAGCGGAATATCATCAATACGCCTACACGAACGTTTCTCCTCAATCACAAGAGCATCAGGCACCCCACACACCGCACTACTCTCAATTCCCACCACAGCAGCATTATTATCATCCTCCACCTCCACCTCAACATCATTCCCAACCACCACCACAGCAACATGAACCCAACCCGCGATATGCGGACCCCAGATCCCCTCTACAGCAAGCTTTCAATCCACAAGTGGCATTCCCACCTATACCTGGCAGTTACGACGCATACGATTATCAGATACCGGATATCTCTGCTCTAAACCTTGATGAACGGCCTTCTTCGCCGCAATATGTTGGACGGAGGGCCAGAAGCAGGGCATCAAGCAAAGCGGGTTCGACTGCCACGAGACCAACTTCGCGGGTTGAACAGAGATTGCCGAGAGGACGAATGAAACAGATATATTCGCCTCTCCTTCCGCCCCCAGGTTACAAGAAACCATACGTTGAAACAGCGCCAAACTCACCACTACTCCTTCCGAGTTTATCGTCAGATGCTGGGTCGGTGTTAGAACCAGATGACAATTATATCAATAGTTTGCCGAAGGACCCTCCAACCGACCAAAGTAATCCTCCAGAGGATTCTCCTGAGCCCAAGCGGAGAAAACGGCCAGTTCCTTTGAAATCGGTCCCGACAGACCACGTCCCGCTCGAGCGTATTCGCACGCCTTACACCAACTCCTCCGGCACTGCCAGTACAGCAGCATCATCATCACCCCCCTCAGAAAAGGTTCTACTTGAGCGTGAGCGCAGACAATACTCCAGTAGCACCACGAATTTGGTGTCTCTAGAAATGGAGCATCAGCCTGATCAGAGATTTACTGAAGAGCGACAGTCTGCAGATCTACGATTAGAGCGTGAGAGAAGGCAATATTCTAACTGTGGGACATGTCGAGGTTCTCTGGAACTCGAGCGTGAGCGCTTTCCGTATCCAAGTGATAATACGAATTCAATGCCACCAGAAGCAATTCCCCGCCAATCTCAGCCTTATTCAAGCGCATCTTCCACGCCATCCAGGAGGTCCCAGTACGCTTCATCTACCGTGGACCTGACTCATCCACGTGAAGATCTCCGACCTTATGGGTCTCCGCATTCACCTCAGGTTCCTCCGTCACCCAGACACCACCAATCACCCCAGATTCCCGACTCACCACACTATGCACCATCGCAATTGCATCCTAAATCACCACAAAGCTCAACAACCTCCCGTATCGATACCCCAACCCCAAGTGAACCGTCCCCAACTTCACCACCTCAAGAATCCTTTGCACAGAGTTTAGTGGCGCGGTCATCAACGCCACAATCAGAATTTCTGGATTTGATTCCCGCATGTCCGAAGCGGCGGCCCGTCTCACGAGGTGATTGGTACGGCGTTCCTTCGATACCGAACTTTCATGTCTGTGAAAAATGCTACGAACTTTACATATACGATACAGCGTTTGTGAAATACTTCCACAGTGTCAAGTTAGCAAAAGGCGAAAAGGCATTTTGTGCCTTCAACACTCCACGGGTTCTGAACTTTGTCTGGCCGAAAACCGTCGAAGCAAGCTTGTTCGAGATTTTCCAGAATTATGCCACTGAACGATCGAAGATTGGCACTTGCACAGGAATGGATGCCAGTGCTAAACAAGGCGTATGGTATATGGTTCAGGGCAGTTCGAGGAAAAAATTCATTGCATGTCAAGCATGCTATCAGGATGTCATTTTGGCTTCTCCTTTTCATCAGTTCTTTGGACCTCTCGAAGCTACCGTCACCGAGAACACCACTTCGTGCCACGTTGCGTGGCCGTTTATAGAGGCGCGATTATTGAACAACACTTCGACTTGGGATGAGATTCAGCGGGACATTGATTATAGGTTGCATAAAGTCCCAGCATGCCCAGGGGATAAGCTTATCAAAGATCCGGGTCGGCGATGGTGGAAACCAAAGGATACACCACTGCCCGTGTATATTTGCGACTGTTGCTACTGGGATGGTATCTTCCCAACTCAATTCGCTGGTGACTTCGACCTGGTGACCCAAGAACCGAGGGATGAGTGGTGTTGTGCCATGAGTGGATATCAACTAAGCACTGTCTGGCAGTATGCTGCGGAAAAGGAGGACATTAAGCCTTGGGTGGATGCTGCCAACGCTGCCTTATCGCCCATGTGTTCACCTCATGGATCATCGGGTAAAATCTGGAACGTATTCAAAGACCCTGCGCTTGATGGAATCGACTTCTGCGAACGTTGCACAGATGTTTTTATACGGCCATTAGGCTTTGGAAAGTATCTCGAGAAACGACGATACTCTGCGAATGAAATCATTCAGTGTGATTTAAATCCCGCAAAACAACATCAGCGTGAAACTCTTCAGAAGCTCGGGGAAGCCGCAGCCTGGCGAGAGTTTGCCATCTTGAAGGAATACCTGGCTCGGCTTGCCCAGATTGCGCCACAACTCTACACACCCCCACCTTGCCCAGGGACAGAACCTTTTCAAACCCGATGGTGGGGTTGCGAAGGATTCGTTGTATGCGAGGAATGCTGGTTGTTTCGTGTCAATCCATCGGGGTTTGGTAGCCATTTCGAGGAATTTGAGTTAAAAGACGATTATACTTGCGATCTTGGTACCCCCGAATGGAGATACATCTGGCAGAAGCGTTGTGATCGCCGGGAATTAAAGCAGTTTTTGGAAGCCATCATGCTTAAGAATAAGTTGGACGATGTGCGGTTTAGGCGTTCGGCAACACTAAGCGATTTCAGGGAGAAGTCGAGAAGGAGGCTATTCCCGGACGAGAAGAGGAGGCTATCTGTTGCATTGAGCCTCTTGGAGGAGGAAGAGAGGGATACAACAAATATGTTGGCTGCATTGACGAGAGTTTAGCTTCTACGTTCGACGTACCGAATTATTTCTGGTTGTTTTTTTTAGTTAGTTTTTTTTTCTTTGTTTGTTGATTCTGAGTGCTTGTTATTTGGCGAAAACATGGTGAGTTGTTTCGGAAATTGGAGATTGGAAGAGTTCGGAGTTTCATGTCTTTCTTTTTTAAAACTTCGTCAAGGTTGTTCGGCGGGTTACGCGTTGGAGATGCGGGCTGATTCTCTTATGGCGGGGCGTTTTTGAATTATTATATCCATTTGCTTTATTGTACCGTACCTATTCTACATAAGGGCTTTGTCTTTCATACATCTTGCTGTAGCGGAACGACGAGGGTGGCCAGAGTGACGTTGATTGTCATTGAATTCCATTCGAGGTGAACCGAATCTCCCATCTACGAAGATGCACTGGTGGTTTTGTATCCTCCACCAGTCTTATTCCTAGTGAGTAATAGTAGCGTGTACCTAGCCACGACATCATAACTCACTGTGGGGTTGAATCGTCATTATCTTCTTGTCATTGCTATCGCTGACCCATGAAAGTATTGCTATGGTACCACACAGTGAGCACAACCCTGTCCTTCAGTACGTAGAGGTCATAAGTATACCTGAACGACTGAGATTATGGAGTCCTGATGGGGGTGATAGTATAATTTCTCCCCCAGATAACAGCCCTAGATGATGGTGGTTGGCTGGTACTTGTGTGGTAGTGGTAGTACGGAGTAGAAGCAGGCAGGCCATTCCTAGGTGTTGTGATACTGGTTAGACCGTGCTAGCACCTACACCTTATACCTAAAGGCTGTATTTTGTATCAACCCAATCTAATAACCAATCACACAGTCTACCTCACCCCTACAACTACAAAATTCCTCGGACTCTCCTTATGCTCAAACGCTGCCTCCACCCATGCGTTCCTACATCTCATCTCCTTTAAAAATAACCACCTATCAACCACAATAACACTCTCCACCACACCTGCCGAAAATGCCATCAAACTCCATACCACTTCAAGTTCCTTTCTCCTGCTTTCAAATCGTTGCTCATACTCCACCGATTCCTCTTTTAACAATGAACACTTCTCCGCCCATCCCAGCTTCTGCACTGCTGCCGTGAAATAATCAAAAAAGCTATTGTAACTCGACTTTCGCAGTGAACCAATGATGATGGGTTCTGTGCTGTCCGGAGTGATGAGGTGTTTATCAAGAAGTATACGTTGGAGCAAGGCACGGTAAAAATGACGGAGAAAGAAGTCGGCGGAGGAGGTTGGGGTCCAGTTGGAGGGAGCTTGGCAAGCCATAGAGCGAGCGGTAATGTTGAACTGGATATCGAGGGAGGTTAGGTGAGAGGAGATGGGAAAGCCGTGAGGATCGTCCGCGGTCGAGGTGGAGATTAGACGTGGGTGCGGAGCACGCAGGAATGGTGGTTTCCAAGATGCGCCATGTTTTTCAGTGAGAAGGTTGTAACAGCAGCCGATAAGTGCAACTGCGCGGACCGAAGGGGTATTGCGGAACGCAGAGAGGGCATGGTGGACGAGGTTACCGCAGGAGTGGAGGGAGGTCAGGAGGAGGGATTTAGGCTGAGTTAGGTTACCGGCGGAAGTGTCAGAAGAAGGGTCGTCGGGTTGTGCCAGCTCTCCAGAGGTGCTATCATTGGTTTGCACAGTAGAATTACTGCTATGCTCCACTTCGTTGTTGGTGGGTATTGTCACACCGGTCGTTTGAGGGGTGACACCATGGATGGCTTCCACCACCTCGTCCAAATTTCCATTTGAAATGTATGTCTGTACATACTGCAAGCTTCCAACCACAGGCGGCTCTCCTTCTGGTATACATTCGCCGGTTCGCCGTTTGTACCGCAACTTCTTAACTGCTATGGAATCGAACATCTTATCCAGTGTCTTTGCACCCTCGATATTCACAGTTCGCGACTCGATGCCGACTACACTATGTCCGTACTTCCTCGCCATAGTCCTCGAAAGGTATGCTTGCCCAGAGCCGTAATCGACGACATGGTTAATCCCAGATCCTCCAGTCTCTGCATCCGTAGTCTGGATATCCCGTACTAGATCGTCCAGAAAAGCCGCAAAGTTCTCGACCTATACCCACACAGGCGACGGAAATTCACATAAGAAAAGGTGGCTTTGAATAATGGTGTATTGACTCTCGTGTACATCATCACACACCTCATGGATCTTTTTTGGTCTCATCCCAGCGTTCAGAGCCCACTCGGTGCCATACCTGACCGTTTTCTTGGTCTTTTCGCTGGCGGCGTGCCGGACAAAGTCTCGTTGTAGTGTATGATCTCGCACGTTTCGGATATATTCTTTGAGGCTGGATGGGACATCGGTGGAGAAGGAGGAGAGTGGGATTCGTAGTAAGAGGTCAAGGACGTGGTCTATAGACTGTGTGGAAAAGTAGTGTATCCAATCTTCGGGATAACAGTGTGGTAGATATCTTGAGGGACCGTCTCGGAGTCGCGCGTGAAGAAGTCCAGGATATGGATGCCACCACAGAGCGTTTGGAGGAGAGGGTCGGAGGAGAAGGTGAGGAGAGATTTGATGTATTCATCGGGTGAGGTGGTGGAGAACCGTTGTGATACTGGGAGAGGTTGTGAGGGCGGCATATCTACAAGTTGTGAATTGTAGTTACACGCCTGATGGGAGGTGCGGGGCTCGAGTGAGAGAAGAAGTTTGAGAGATTGGTGAAGCACATGAGAACCCTGTCTCATTAAGTCAATGCTTGGCAGTTATGAAGTCTATCTTAACGTCAACTTAACTCACCTACACGTCCACATAACCACGTAGAACACCTCTGACACAACCTTCATCCTGATTTTGTGGGACTTGGATAATCACCGCCATGTCGACCATCACCCCGCAAGCTACACAGTCCTCCAAGCCGTACTGCTTCTCTCCAACCTCCCCCTAAACCAACCAGTCTTACAGCTCTAACTCAACACTTAGCCCGATCCTCCCTGCCTCCTTTTGTGCAAACCAACCAAAGACCATCCGCCTGTACCCGTTAAGCAACTACACCTTTGGCACCAAAGAGAATCAGCCGGAAGAAGACCCGTCTGTACTCGCGCGCCTGCATAGGCTGCAGGAACACTATGAACAGCACGGCATGCGACGGACGTGTGAGGGTGTACTTGTCTGCCACGAGCACTCGCACCCCCATATCCTAATGTTGCAGATTGCAAATGCTTTTTTCAAGCTGTAAGAAGAAGCTCTCTCCGCCTTTAGATGTTTTAACCCTGACACATGTTTGTTAGGCCCGGTGATTACCTCCACCACAACGAAGGCGAGCTAGAGGGATTCAAGAATCGTCTCAACGAGCGCCTTGCTCCTGTCGGCTCACAATTCTCGGGTGAGGGCGTAAACGATGAGTGGGAAATCGGTGACACTCTCGCACAGTGGTGGCGTCCGAACTTTGAGACATTCATGTATCCATTTATCCCTGCTCACGTTACACGTCCGAAGGAGTGTAAAAAGCTCTACTTTATCCAGCTGCCAAGAACAAGTAGCCCTCTCCTTCCTCATAGCTGAAACACCACACTGATGCACAGAGTAGAGGTCCTCTCAGTTCCTAAGAATATGAAGCTTCTGGCCGTCCCGTTGTTTGAATTATACGACAACACTGCGCGCTATGGCCCGCAATTGAGCGCGATACCTCATCTTTTGAGTCGGTACAACTTTGAATTTGTGGACGAGAATGGAAACGTCGTTGCGGTTACTCCTGGAGGAGAATTTGGGCAGGGTGAGGGAGGCGAGCAGCCAAAGACCAAAGTGCTGGCAGGTGGAAATGAAAATGGGGATATCAAGGTGGAGAATAGCTAGACTGTGGTGTTAATGAGGGAAGTCGATTACCCCGGACGGGAGGGATTGAACGCGGAGGTCAAAGGCATAGATACTAAGTAGTTTGGGTGGGGAAAGAAAAGCAGATTGCACCGCGCGTTTCCTGTTTTCAAAGGGCAGGAATTTAGTTTGTCTACTTAAGTAGGTACATCTGTTGCGGATTTGTGAATTCGGAGTTTTTTGCTTGGGTTCATATGAAATTCCTACAGAGATTCTGAAGTAAGATGTATTGTCTTCGATATCACGAAATTTGGGTCCTCTGGAATTGGGGGTAATATTTATGAAGGGACAATAATTTCTAATTGCTGAGCAGAATTGGTAGACATTTATCCCCGGCTTGGACTTTAAGGGGACGTACTAATCCTGATATTGAGGATTCTGCAATTTCTTTTTCAGTCTTGTCTCACAACATGGAAATATCACACTTCGCATGTTACATAGAGCATTCGATAGGGCATAGGACACATCACTCTTTTGTATATATTTCAAGTCTTTCTCCCTCTCTCTCTTCTTTTTGTAATCTAAGTCTATATATATGCTTCTCCCCTATTACACAGTAACAGGTTGTGAGTTTAGTAGTTATCTCTTTATAAAGACTTTGAATCTATTGTTATATATACATAAAAAATCTTATGTTATTAAACTTTAACATTTTGTCTTCTATATTAGCAAAAACACTGTTAGCTTGTTGAGGTTTCTAAGGTTTCTGCTGGGTTTCTGAGTTTTTGAAATGGACAGATACTCTATTTACTCAAATAATATTTGTGAAAGCTTGTTAATATTGCTGAGATAATGATTGACCTGATAAGTGAATTCTTTCTGACAATGGTATGATTTACATAGTGTAAATATTTTATATTGAGGTTTCCATTCCAACCAGTATACCATTTGTCCTGGCTGATTTTGTACTTAGAGAAGCTTTTTCAAGCCCTAAAGCCTGAATTTACTCTATCATCACCATCACCATTACTATTACAGTAGTTGAAGGATAGAATGTTAATCAGTACTTAAGTTAAATACCAAAGTATCCAACAAGAGCCTCACAGTTGACAGAAATAAACACTGTTCAATATAATATAGTTAAAACAGAAGCAGTCTTATTTTCAAAGAATAGAAACCATAAAGGAAACAAGGTCATACAGAGGATTCAGGTTGACAAGAACAACTTGATATTATTCAATTCACAACTCACAAAATAGCTAGAGATATGGATATATGAGAAGTTGAAATTCAAATATTGCAAAGAAGGTATCATAATCAAAGTCAAAAAGGTACAGAGAAGAGTCAAATGGATAACTGGAAGACTTGGAATCAAACCAGACAAGACAAAGAAAGTCTAAAAAGCTGCCATCCAGTCAGTAGTATTGTGTAAGTAAGAACTGGTGGAATAAAGAGATAGGATATGAATACAAATTTCAAAAGTTGGTTAACAAGTTGGCCAAAAGGGTTGCTGGAATGTTCAAGTCACCACTGACAGTTTCACTACTTAAGAAAGCAGGACTATGACTGGTAATATCACTACTCAACAATTGAAGGAAAGAATTTGCCAAAAAATACGTCAAAATTGCAGCCCCGACAGAAGGAAGGGTATTGCTGAAAAGATATTGGCAGAATAGTAATTCATTACCTGCAAGTTATTGTAAGTGATATTACTTCTCATAATTTTTGGTTGCCATCATAATAGTACAAATTGAAAATGGACCCAAGCCTATTATGTATATCTCAGATAATACTCCAGTAATAGCCTTTAATATATTGTAATTTATGGTAATATTTCAACCTTATAGCTTATTTACAATACATTTCTAGGTGGAATGAGTATTGGTAATGAAGTAAATTAGTTCCAGTTGAACTGAACCAAGCAGATGTTTGATTTGGATTGGATTGGGGATTTGTACTTAATGAACCATATTTTATGAATAGATTTGCAAACCACTGAATATTGTATTAGGGGTTGCCCTTTAGCAGATGTGTAAAGTATGGCAGTCAAGCAAAACCCTGGCTAGCCCAATCAGATTATGGTATGGAGTAGTGATTATACACCTGGGGGTACTACTGTCAAGTGAGTGGGAGGTCCAATATAGCCAGGCTGAAATGCTAGCAAATATCCTATACTTGAATACCAAGTCATGGCAAGGGCTTGCAATCTCTCGTAGAGACAGCACATCCTTTCGATGTAACAGCAATTAGAATATAAGAGCCTATTGAACTGGTGAAGGCATGATAAAGTGGCAAGAAGGAACGATATTGGAAAAATGCAAAATTGCCACAGAGTATTCATGCTAACTCCAGGATGCGTCTGGAGGCTCCTGGATACTCCTGAACACTCCTGGGCACTTTCGGAGCATGGGAAGGTACTCCAGGAGCCACTGAAAGCAATGGTGGAATTTCAGACTGTCCCAGAGCTCCCAGCCAATTTCCCGCAGACATCTGGAGCTTGAACAGGAACTCTGGGAGTATTTGGGAGATATTTGAATATTTTCTGACCCTCATGGAGCTCTAGCCTAGTTTTTTCAACAGCTTGAAAGTTTGGTTCCCCATTTCACAAGGTGTCAGCACACCTGACGTGAGTATCAGAAATCCAAAAACTACTGCTAGCATACTCAACTGATCAGCGATAGTGTGATCGTTATGGCTCCTGAGATCCTCAGCGCTCCTGAAATGCTCAACTCTCCTGAGATTCCAGGTCCTTTTGAGATACTCAATTGTTGTGAGATTCCAAGTGCTCCTGCTATGCTCAACTGTTGTGAGATGCTCATGTGATCCTCGGTGCTCCTGACGTGCTCAGCCCTTGGTGGTGCTCCCAAATTCATGTTTGTACAGGTTGATGATGAGGGTGAAATCCTGATTATATTGATATCCACAATGTATACTGTGTTGGACGAAAACAAGGCGGATAAGAGACAACTTTCAAGTGGGCTTGGAGAGAGATCATGTGATGATGGGCAAGCAGACAAGGAGAAGCCAAGTGGAGGACTGAACTTGGATAGAGAGGAGACACATCAGCAAAATATCTGAGTTTCATTCGCTGCCTACCTAAGCTCCCAACGCTCCCAATGCTTCCAACGCAACTGCACCTTAACCTAGGTGAGTGTCATCTGCTTAGTGCTTACAACTGCCGCCCCAGTTGCAGCGGCAACTCGTCACATTGCCATCCCAATGAAATGACACACTTATGGCAATTGTCTATTGATATCGAGTAAGTAATTATATATTACATCACGACGCCTTTGGGCTATGTAACTTACTATTCAATTGGCTTGATCGACTGTGCAACTTTGTACGTTGCTCCATACACACTCCGCCATCATTGCCATTTCTCATCTCTATGTCTTATACTGTACAACGTTGGCAATTGACATGGCAACTCTGTTCGTTGCTCAATATACATCGCACTTCATGTCAGATACTTCTAACTGATACTTACTTGATCAGTGTCAACTTTTGTATCATCGCCTCCAATTGCAGTGGTATTCTTCAGAATTGACCCGGTCATTACAGCAGATTTGGATAATATATGGTTCAATTGCACTATCTATGCCACACAACAACGTTAAGAGTTGCCATAACGATTTTCTGCATTGTAATACTGTTCCTACTCATAGCCATTCACACCATCTGTTTCCTCACTCCCATCCTCTGCCCCCTGCGCCTCCTCTACCTCCTCCTCCGCCTCATCGCTCTTTTCCACCTCAAACTGCTCCCTCAGCTGACATTCTTCATCTAGATGTGGCTTATCATCGTCATCCGAGTCATCTACTAGTGGATTATAGCACAGCCGACTCCCACAATTGCCCTGAGATTCCCCTGCTATTTCACAATACTCAATATGAGAATCTGTGTCACGAATTTGATCAGATTGATAGCCATCATGGAATTGGTTGTCACTATCATACTCGTCATCGAGACAATGTTCCTCGTTGTCCAGTCCAGCTTCAATATAGCAATAGTCATTCGCAACAGATATGTCAGGAAGATGTTGGTACATTGGCTCCACCTCCACCGCGGTGTCATCCTAGAGAAAACCATTCATGGATGCAAGGTTCGAAGTAGGCACTGGCGGTGGAGGAGCAACCGGCTGAGTTGGCTCGCCAATGATCAGGTGGTTAAACTGATTCTTGATCCCCATTTTCATTCAGTCATGATACTTTCCCAGCAAGCCATTCCAGCACTCCATGTGCCTGATGTAGAATGCTTGAGTTGTCAGTACAATGCATATAGTAGACGGAACAACTTAAATCTACGAATGATGTTGTCCTGGGACAATGGAAGCTGCGGAGATGGCTTCATGTGCCTGTTAGGAGTCTTGCCCTCAGTCCTAACATACTCTTCTAGTGCCCACTACAGTGCAGTTGCTGAGAGCACTATGAGAGTTGGCGTGATGGTCTCACAAATCCAATTGTACTGGCCTCGGGACTGTCCTTTGCATTCTAGGTTTGTTCAAAACAACGAAGATGAAGCAAATGAGGTATCTCTTCAGCACGGAATGCTGAAGCAACGTCCTGAATCGTTGTGTCAATTTTGGAAAGTGATAGAGAGGAAGCATGCCGATAACGCACATCATATGACTTCTTATGATCCTCAAGTATCCAAAGGAACCAGTTATCCTTGAGGAGATGCTGAACAATCGAGAGTTGGTCAGCGTCTCAGGAACAACCATTGAAGTTGTAAAGTGATCTGACTATGGCCCTGGCTTTGCCAATTATTGATGATCGGACAGAGTTGAAGCACGATTTTATCCATTTATAGAGTTGAGTCAGCGATGCAGAAAATTGTTGAAGTCACATACATATGTGGTGGCCTTCTTCTCGTCTGCATACCACAAAACCTTGAAACTGTATACCTCTTCTGCATCCTGCCATAAATCATCAACTTCCTGGCAATGATTTTTCTCAGTACTGGCAATTCTCTGTGTTGTAAAGGCAATTACCAAGGCTATTTCTTCATCGGTTAAGAATGGTTTCCCCTGAAGAATACAAGACTTAATGGTTCATGTTGAATGATTGCACATTGCCCGGTACATATTGTCAGTAATTGCCATTTCCCTGCGAGAGGTTTTGGGGACTTCAGAATTCTGGATGATAGCTTTGCACGAAGGTGATGACAATTTTACACGTTGGTGTGGCAATTTGTCTGGTTTATCAGCTCTGTGGTGTAATGGGCTGGACACTATCTCCATCATTGATAACGAATGGATTGGAGATAGCGGCACTGCTGATGAGCAGTGTTGTGTAGGTGTCACTGGCGCCTACATGTTGGATTGCTGGAGAGTTGTTGAACCATGGATCAGAAGGTCCCTGATATTGGCGGCAGGTATGTCGGTTGCAGGAGGAGTTACTGCAATGTTTTTTGGGTTGCTCGAGTAATTAAGGGTGTTGTGTCCTACTTTTGGCTATTTGGAATGCCGACTAGATTGCTGATCAGTAGTATATGGCGCCGCCTTGCGCTGCCCACTGACAATTCGACTTTTAGATCGAATGGAACCTACCTTAGGGATTTCTGGAGCCTTAGTATTCAATGTTGTAGTGACTTTGCAGGAGGATGGTCTGGTGGCTGACATCATGAGTATGGACTGGGGTTATTTCACATAGAAGTAAAGATATCGGTCAATGTCAATGAACTGTGATGGTGCAACGATTTTAACAGTCATTCAAGCAAAGATATCTTATGTCGAGTAGAGCGGCATCTCCAACAGTATCTATCTATCATGATATACAATTGCCATGAATATTTACTACCGGAATATTTGGTTAGACCACTTCAAAAATTGTCTGAACAACATTACGGGTTGTTAGTTAATTGAGTTCGTGTGAGTGCTCTTGGAGTTGGAGCCTATATGATTGTATTCCAGTAATATACTATCAAAAAAAACAAAACATACATCAGGAAAATGCAATTTCCTCCCTGGCCTGGCACCCAACTTCCGGGATCCTCCTTGGGGCTTGGGAGGCTCCCAAACCCTCCCGTATCATTTTACTATGCTCCGACGCGCTCCAGGCAGCTCCCGGTGCACCTGTGAACTTTCCACAATCGCACAGGAGCATCTCACAGCATTCCTACCACTTCCTGGGAGGTCCACAAACTTGCTCCTTCGCGTACTCTGCTCTGCATGCCTCCCTGACGCTCCACAGCCCTCACTGCCAATTGGCATCATATGTGACTCTATTCATAGATCATGCTGTCAATTCATCGCTGCTACTTCAAGCATCGTCACGAGAGATTTGTATAAATAGACATCTTTAGATCTCATTACACTAATATATTGTCTATATTCACCAGCTGGATTTCAAGCGCACCCCTGCGTGAGACTCCTCTCA